>JAADWH010000010.1:0-89019 GCA_023335995.1 Globisporangium nagaii
AGAGAGAGAGAGAGCGAGGGAGGAAGGTGGGATAGTAAGTTTAGCAGTCTGCACCGCAAGCGTCGGCGTGGTGATCTTGCAGGTGCGAACGGCAGCAGTATGTATGTATGTGTGCATGTGGAATGCTGAAATTAAGAAGAATAGGTTGATCAACATGCGCGTGCTCCCTCGTTCTTTGACGCACGTGGCAGCCCGCGAGCGAGCGAAATGCGAATCAGGCATCAGCGGACAAGCCGTGGCGTCTATTGTCTGTCTGTCTGTCCGTCTCTCTGAGGTACGAAAACAACATAAACTCTCTCTCTATCGCCGGAAGCGCGGATTCCTGCCTGGCGCCGCGAGCTTGAGGTCGCCGACGCCGCGCTTCTTTCTCCGGTCGCTCGCGTCGCCATTCGCCGCCGCCGCCTCGAACTCGCGCTGTCGCTGCTGCTTGCGTAGGTCGCTCTGCGGCACGAAGGACATCTCGCGCATGTAGCCGCCGCCAGCCTTCTCCTCCTTCTTGAACGCGCTGCGCTCCTTCTCCTTCACGCGCTCGAGCTGCAGGCGCTCCGAGAGCGGCAGCTTCGACAGTTTCTTCTTCTCCTTCTGCGCCGCGCGGTCCTTGGACGTCCCGAACTCCATCAGGTCGCTCACCTTCTCGCCCTTGGCGATCTCGTAGAACTTCGGTTTGCGGTTCGCGCTCGCGCTCGCAGCAGCGGAGCTCTTGCTGCCGGCTCCACCCAGACGGCTCTGGCTGAAGCGCTTGTCGCGGACAGCAGCATTGCGAACATCGTCGTCGTCGTCGTCGTCGTCCTCAGAAGAAGATTCGTCGCTCGGACGGCCCTCAGGCTCGTCGTCATCCGAGACCAAGTCGAAGCGGTCGCCCAGCGCGTCGTCGTCGCCACCGTCCTCGTCGTCGTCGTCGTCCGAGCCAGCGTCGCTGTCCATGTCTTCCTTCTTCTGCTTCTTCTTGTTCGGGTTCGCGGCGTTCGGATGCAGCAGGCGGTACGTGTCGTTCTCCTCGTCCACCTCGAAGTCCTTGGACGTGAACATGCGCGAGAATCGGTCGTCGCCCAGCGGGTTCGAGAACGCGTCGGCGCTCGCCGCCGCCGCCGCCGCAGCCTCGGCTTCCTCGGCGTGCTCGCCCTTGCCGGCTTTCTTTTTGTCCTTGGACTGCATGAGGCGCTCGGCCACGGCGCGGTTCACCTTTGGCAGCCGGCGCTGGATCGTGATGCGGTTGCCCTGCTTTGCCTCGAGCTTCGCCTGGAACTTCTCCTTGCGCCACTTGTCGTACGCGAACGGCTCGGCGATCGCCTTCACCTTGGCGTGCAGCCGCGCATCCATGAAGAAGCCGTGCATGTACGCCTTGAGCAGTGGCGTGCCGATCATGTGCTCGAGCCCGAACGACAGCAGCTCCTTGCGTGTCACGAACTTGTAGTCGTCGTAGACCGTCGACTGCGCCTCTTCCTCGAGCTCCTCCGTCAGCGAGTCGAGGAACGAGCACCACTTCGGCGCGATGCCCAGCTCCGGGATGTAGTACGACATCACGCGCTCCTGCTCGCCGGCGACGAGCATCACGCCAGACTTGCCCTGCGAGCCCTCGACGAGGCACACGTCGCGCACTTCGGACGGCGTCTCGACGTTCGTGAAGATCTCGCCGTCGCGCTTGTCCCAGATCTTGATCACCTTGGCGTCCGTGGATACGACCTTGCGCGCGTAGTCGTGGAACTTGAGGTCGATGATCGGCAGCCCGTACTGGTGCGACTTCTGCAGCAGCGGCTTGGACGACCGCAGGTCATACAGCAAGCAGTGGCCGTTCGAAGTGCCGACGCCGAACGTGAGCCCGTCGTCGTCAAACTCGAGCGCGGTGACCTGTACGGGCGCTTCGTCGACACCCGCAGGGCCGCCGGCGAAGTTGCTGATGCCGTCCAGGATGCCCACGCGGCGCTGGCTTCTCGTGTCCCAGCACTCGACCGTGCCGTCTTCGCAGCCGACGCCGAGCAGCTGGTGGATCGGGTTGAGCTTCACGACGTTCGCGGCAGGACCGTTGAGCTCGAGCGGCGCCAGGAAGCGACCCTGGTCCAGGTTCACGCGGTACACGTCCGAGCCGGACGCCGCCACATAGATATCGCAGTTCTCGCGGTGGTAACACATGTCGCGGCCGAACTTCGGGATGCGCAGGCTGTAGTGCGTGCCGTACGGCGCGTGGAACGTCAGGTTGCGGTCGGTCTGCAGGAAGCACAGCTTGCCGAAGTCCTGCGACAGGATCTCGAGCTGCACGACCTCCGAGTCCAGGCGGCGCTCGAACTTCATGCTCAGGTCGCGCACGTCGAACACTTTCACGGTCGGCGGGTACATGCCCGTGGCGACGATGAAGTTGCCGTCGCCCGACATCTTGACGCGCTGCGAGCCCGACGCGAAGTGGAAGTCCTGCAGCAGCTCAATGCGGCGTCTGTAGTCTGTCGGTCATGGTAGAGGCGGCATGCGTCAGCACCGCACAAGCGCATAGACACACACATAAAGAGAGCGAGCGACCGATTGCCAGCGCACCTTCATCTCTGGAGAGCGCCTTGCGCGTCTTCTCGGCGACCCACTGCGGCAGCGTCTTGCCGGACGCGAGGTTGTAGATCTTCACACCATTGAGCGACGTCGCGGCGAGCGCGGCCATTGTGTCTGCTGCTGCTGCGTGGAGTGGATGCGGCGAAGCGTGGTGTCGAGACTACGCGCAGCCAGATAGCTCTCTCTGTCGCGTGACGACGTTTCGCTCTCCAATTGCTCCGGCAAGTGGTGTCGCCCATTCATCCTCGCCATCCAACCAAACACAGCAACAAAATGGTGAGGTGGTCCACCTGAACGCCGGTGTGGTCCACCTCATTCTCGTCGAACAAAATGCTTGCTTCAGAGCCTTCTATTCGGATCGAGCACTGTAGAGCAGAATGTGGGACGCGATCAAATGATAGCGCCTTTATCTACCTTTTCATGATGCAGATCCCTGCTTCCCATACGATAACCCATACAAGGAAAGCCTCTTATCGCATGCGGCAGGGCTGAAAAGGGGCAGTCTCGTCGTGCGCTCGCTCGCTCGCCTTCTGCTGTTGCCGCGCGGTCGACGAAATCACGAGCAGCTTCACGCCGCCGATCCATTACGTCACACGCCTTCGCCGCTCTCCTCTCTGTTCCAGTGCGGCGCGCGTCCCCTCAAGTAGCCGGGCGTGCGTGACACACAAGTGCAGACCCACGATCCCACGATCCACGCACAAGGCAGCGAGGCTGTAGCATGAGCGCGCCGTTGCCCCCGCTGTCCTCGACGTCGTCGTCGTCGTCGCTGCCGGCGAGCGCGGGGCTCTCGACACCCGAGGAGCTCTCGTCCACGCGCAGCTCCAGCGCCACGACCATCGGCAACTCCACAGCTAGCTTGAACCCGCCGCGCCTGAGCCGCCTGAGTTCCAGCTCGGGCTCGGTGTCGCACAAGTCGCTGCAGAGCTTCCGCACGGTGTCGCTGCCGGGGCTGTTCCCAGGCACGCACCTCGGCATCCTCGCGTCGGGCCTGCTGGACAAGCGCCGTGATGGCGCTGTGCGCGGCGGCTGGGCCAAGCGGCTCTTCATCCTCTCTACCAAGAGTCTGCACTACTACCGCAAGGCGGAGGAGTTTGAGCTCTTTGGCAAAGAGCGAGGACAGGTAGATGCCACCCCGCTGTCTTTCACCAAGTGCGCATATGGCAGCGGAGACTAACGATGTGGTGTTGCTCACACAGGCGCTGCTGTCGGACATGGGCTACGCAAAGCTCGTGGCGCCTGAAGACGCGCCGTACGGAGCGGTGGAACCAAACACACCCTCGTATTTCTGCGCAGTGCTGTCGGTGCGACACACTCTTTGTCTGCATGTCGAGCCGTCCGTCGCATTGGCTCGGAGCGTTGCGCTAACACGACGCTGTGAATGTGTCTGCTGTTGCTGCGATTGTGATGGCAACAGAAACGCAAGTCGCTGATGATGTTCCTGCGCGCAGACTCGCTCGAGTACGCACAGTGCTGGGTGAACGTCATCAACTACGCGCTGCAGACAGCCAAGTCGGTCGACTTCTCGCCGAAGTGGTCGACAGAGACCATGCAGACGTTCATCGCCGCTGCGTCCAGGTATGTTGTGCCGAATGTTCCTTGCTACGTTCGGAATGGGTGTCATGGATTTCTAACTGATTGGCGATTTGTCTCGTCCGTGTGTATGTTTTAGCAACTTTCAGGATGTAAAGCCTGAGGAAGACAAAGCCGAAGACGTCTCCAGCAGCAACACGGTGCGGATGGAGGCTTCGATTGCTAACTCTGCTTTAGAAAAAAGCATGGCTAAATTGCTAAATTGCTAACTTGCAAACTCTCGCTTTGCGTGTGTGGATGCTGGCGTCTTCGCAGCAAACCCCGAAAGTGCTGGTCGTCAGCGTGGCATCGACGACGGATTTCTCGCCGCAGACGACGACGGAGCGGGTCGTGAAGCGCCAAGTGGAGCTCTCGAGCGAGATCAAGCTCGGCGCGTTCCACAAGCGCGACTTCTGCATCTTGGTGCTGAGCGACGGCGAAGAGCTGCACATCCCCTACCACATGCTCGGCGACAGCACTGCGAGTTTGCTGACGAGCGAGAAAGAGATCGTGCTCTCGACGCCGCCGCGGAGCCAAGAGGCGCGGCCGAACATCGTGTCGATCTCGAAAGTCTACGTGCGCTTCCGCTGCACGCGCGTGGCGCCCGCGCCAGTGTCGCTGCAGCCGTCGGGAGTGCAGCCGCTGATTGTGAACCAGCCGTCTGCGTTCTCCGTGGTGTTTCCGGGAGCTCTCGGCGGACTCTTCCTGCTGAGCTCGATGATCTCGTTCTACTGGGCGTCGCCGTTCGAAGGGCTGATGAAGATCACGATCGTGCTCGGCATTTTGCTCTCCATCTCTCAGATCGCACAGTTTGTGCTCGCGTACGCGCCGCAGAGCAGCGAAGGCTCGCTGTTGTCGAAGAGTGGCGGAGCAACTCGTCACGGCTATGGGAATAGCAGCAGCAGGAGTGCGGCGACTGGAGCGACTGCAGCGTCGCAGCGAGACACCGATCTCGTGTTCTATCTGCGCGTCGACAAGATCGAAGTGATCGAGTCGGATCAGGACTTGGAGCCGAGCCCGAGCGGCGATGGCGTCTCGCCACTGTCCACTACGAGCGGCGTCGAGTCTGCTGAAGATGGTAGCGTTAGCACCACCAGCTCCGCAGGAGCAGGAGCAGCGAGCATCTCGGGCGGTCCGCTGCCGTTCTCAGCGCGGTTCATCGCTGCCGAGAAAGGCGACGAAGAGAAAGGACGCCAGCGGTACCAGAACACGCTCCAGTGGCGTCGCGAGAATGAGATCGATGACATCCTCGTGACGCCGCACCCGACGTTCGAGACGATCAAGAAGTACTACCCGCAGTACTTCCACGGCCGCTCGAAGATGGGGCAGCCAGTGTACTACGAGCGTCCCGGCAAGATCGACTTGGCGGCGCTGAAGCGCGAGGGCTTGTCGATCGAAGACTTGCTGCGGCATTACATGTACATCACCGAGTATCTCTGGCGCGTGATCGAACCAAGCGACTCGGGCCGGTCGCTCACCGTGCTGGACGTCACGGGCATCGGCATGTACGACCTCGGCGGCGAGGTGCTGGACTTTATCAAGCGCGCGTCGGCGTTTACCGGCGCGCACTACCCGGAGCGCAGCGCGCACATCTTCATCATCAACATCCCCGGCTGGTTCAACATGATCTGGCGCATGGTGAAACCCATGATCGACCCGGTGACGCGCGAAAAGGTATGTCGTAGCTATTGGTTGGATGCACGCTGCGGAACGGGTTTGGTTGCGGTGTGGCTGACTGACATGGACGGCTGACTGGCTGTGCTGTGCTGTAGGTCCACATGCTCAAGGGCAGCGCGATCCTGCGCGAGCTCGAGACGCTGATCGACATTGAGAACATCCCGCGAGACCTCGGCGGCAAAGGTCCGGCGCTCGGCGAGTCCCAGGAAGAGATCGAGCTGCTCGCGCACGTCAACAAGTATTTGCACACGTGATGGCGATTTTTATCATACGAGTAGAGCCATTTCCCCATCCAGTCCCGAGTGCTTTGCCTTCCTCTGCTCGTCCGTGTCAATCAACGCTCGTGACGGTCGCCGGTGTTAAAATGATGGACCCCTCCATCCAGCAACTTGCTCATTCGCAGCTGCTGCTTCGAGATCGAGTTGCAGGAAGAGGGGAGGTGGACCTCCTTAACTGCAACCTGCCCATTCAGTTCGTCGAATCATCGCATTCATCCAATCTTCGCTCGTCAGAGGCGAGGAAGCGCCGCCGCCGCCATCACCATCGCTCGACCGCGACGACCCGCGAACCGCCATTCGCAGATTCGCTCTCCCTGCTGTCTGCTGTCAAAAGATGCTGTCGCTTGTCCGCTCGCGGGCTACGCGAGGCGCCGCCGCGCGCCGTGCCATGCGCTCGCTGTCGACGAAAACGCCGACGCCGCCGCCTTCAGCACAGGACAGCGATGGTGCGAGTCTCGATGGATACCGTAGTTTGCATTGCTGCTGTGCTGATGGCTATCTGGCTTTGTGTGCTGCTGCGGAACAGAGTCGCCCGTGTCGTTTGAGGACGTGAGCACCGCGAGCTTCCGCATCCGCGACGGGATCCAGCAGACGTCGTGCAAGTTCTCGCCGACGCTCTCGAAGCGACTGGGCTACGAGCTCTTCCTCAAGAAGGACTACCGGCAGATGACGGGCAGGTACAGCAAACTTGTGCGGGGAGATACTGAGAAATGCTGCAGCCACTCAACGAGCTTGTGTGGGATTCATGAATACACAGCTTCAAGGAGCGCGGAGCTCGAAACGCGCTGCTTCAGCTGACGTCCGAGCAGAAGCGCATCGGCGTCGTCGCTGCGTCAGCAGGTCGGCTTGACTGATAGAGCTTGCGGCGAACTCAGGAGCCGTTCGAAACTGATCTGTGGCTGCTGTGGTTCCAACTGCTAGGCAACCACGCGCTCGCGCTGGCGTACCACGGCAAGCTGCTCGGCATCCCCGTGACGTGCGTGATGCCCAACATCGCGCCGCTCACGAAGATCACGAGCTGCCAGGAGCTCGGCGCGCGCGTGATCCTGCATGGCTCGCACATCCTCGAAGCGCGCGAGAAAGCCGATGAGTATGCTCGCGATGAGGTAGGCAGAAGCAGCGGGTTATCTGCACTGTGTGATGCTCCCGTCTGCTCTGACGCGCTCTTCTCTGATGGTCGCATCGCAGAACCTCGCCTACATCAATGGGTTTGATCACCCGGACATTATCGCTGGCGCTGGCACCATGGGCATCGAGATCCTCAACCAGGTTCGTCCGCAGCTCAACCATGTTCCGTGTTTCTGCAGCATGACAAGTCATCGGAGTATCTTGACTGACTCGATTATAATGGCTGGTTGGGAACAAAAGGTACCGAACGTCGACGCGATCGTCGTCCCAGTGGGCGGTGGCGGGCTCATCGCTGGCATCGCGCTCGCTGTGAAAACGCTGGCGCCGAATGTGAAAGTGATTGTACGTTGGCTGCGAGCGGGTATCTTGCGGATGCAAATCACTTCGTGCGGTGGACGGCTAACTGAAGCGATGCATCTCGAAATTTGCAGGGCGTGGAGCCAGAGTTCTGCGCTAGCTTCACCGGCGCGCTCGAAGCAGGACACCCCGTGAACGTGCCGACGTCGCCGACCCTCGCAGACGGTCTTGCCGTGCCGTGTGTCGGCTCGAACGCGTTCGAGATCGCGCGACACCGCGTGGACCAGATCGTGACCGTCTCGGAGCGCGCGATCGCGCTGAGCGTGCTGCGCCTCGTGGAGTTGGAGAAAGTCGTGGTCGAAGGCGGCGGCGCGTGTTCTCTGGCGGCGCTGATCGACGACAAGCTGCCAGAGCTCAAGGGCAAGCGCGTCGTGCTGCCTCTCTGCGGCGGCAACATCGACGTGCCAGTGCTCGGTCGCGTCATCGAGCGTGGTTTAGCTGCAGATGGACGGCTGGTGCGCTTCGTGGCGACCGTGAGCGACCGCCCCGGCGGTATCGCGCAGCTCGCGAACCTACTCTGGGAGTGCGGCGTGAGCGTGAAGGACATCTACCACGAGCGCGCGTGGGTGCACGCGAGCGTCTCGAACGTGGCTGTGAAGTGCGTCGTGGAGACTCAGTCGTACGATCACGGGCTCGAGCTGAAGAAGCGTCTTGAAGAGGCAGGGTACCCGCTCTCGTGGGGGAGCTCAACCAACACCAGCTTTGTCGACTTTTAGGATTCCGTGGGCTAGATGCGATGAGTAGTGAACCACGCTTGCTTGTTTGTATCTGAATTGCGACTGCGATGGAGGCTTCTTGGAGGAGTGATTGAAATGCTTATATTATAGAAAAGTGCTGTCGCTCACGCTGATACGAGCATGCGACAACGCGTGAGCGCTTCCGCCTTCGACTACGTTGCCACCGCTTCTCCGCCCGTTTGATCGACGACCACCTCAGCGTCAGCGAACGGATCGCAGGCTTCGTCCTGCCTCTTGTTTGGGCACGCTGCACCGCCGAACGCGCTGTAGAGCGTGATCTCGCGGTACTGGTCGCGCTTGCTCGTCTTCGCGCTGCAACCAGACCAGTCGGTCCACTCAGTCGTGGCGCAGTCCTCCTTGTCGCAGTCAGCGACCTCGGACAGCGCGTCGCATGCCGTGCCGTCCGCCTCCGGGAAGACAAGGACTTGACGCGCGCGCGTCCTCTTGCCCGTCGAGTAGTCGCACCCGGTCCAGTCGCTCCAGTCCGTGAGCTTGCAGTCCACCTTGCAGCTCTCCTCCTCAGTTTGCGCATCGCACGCTGTGCCACCGTACATCGGATACATCTTCACACGCTTCGAGCGAGTCCTCTTGTAGTTCGCCGGGTTGCACCCAGACCAGTCGCTCCAGTCACTGAGCTCGCAGTTGACGCGGTCGCAGGCCTCCTGCTCACTCAAGTTCGGGCACACCGCGCCGCCGAAGACGTCGTGGATCTTGATCGTGCGGCCACGGGTTTTCTTGCCAGTCGAGTGGTCGCAGGCGGACCACGGACCCCACTCGTTCACCTCACAGTTCTGCTTGGCGCAGTAGCGCACATCTTCGAGCAACGGACACTCGGGAGCGTCGTACTTTGGCTCCACGACAATTTCGCGCGTCCGGCGCATGGACCCGTCGTTGAGGTCACAGGTGGACCACTCCGTGTAGTTGCCGACGACGCACTCCACTGGATCGCACTGCGGCGTCTCGACGAGCTCGCCACACGGCTCGCCGGCGTACATGTTGGGACGCTCGATCGTGCGCGTGCGCATCTTGGTTCCAGTGGCTTCGTTGCACGTTTTATACCCGCTCCACTCGCTCATTACGCAGTCGATCTTCTCGCAGAAGGCTTCCTCGTCAAGGTGCTCGCACACCACACCTCCGTAGCGCGGCTCCGTTGCGACGTCGCGTGCGCGAGTCTTGCGGCCGGTGTCATTGTCGCACTCCGTCCAATTAGTCCACGCGCTGAGTCTGCAATCCACTTTCGGACAGTACTCGACTTGCTCGAGTGCTGGACACGCTGTGCCGCCGTCGGCAGGTTTCACGAGGACTGTTCGCGTCGACGTCTTCTTGCCGTCCTCCTCCGCGCACTCGCTCCACAGGCTCCACTTGGACACGACACAGTTCACGGGTTTGCACTTGATCGCCTCCGAGAGCGTCGGGCACGCAGCGCCGCCGTACTTTGGGTCAGTCGTGATCGTGCGCGTGCGAGTCTTGTAGCCCTTGGAGTCGCAGTTGCCGTACGCGCTCCACGCGCTCACGACGCAGCTGATCGGCTTGCACTTGATCGACTCGATGAGGACGCCGCAGGCGCGTCCTTTACCTTTCGGGGTGACGCTCACAGTTCTGTTGCGTGTTTGCTTCATCGTCTCTTCGACGCAGTTCGAGTACGGACCCCAGGCGCTGAGCACGCAGTCGACGTTTGCCGCAGTGACTGCGGACTCCACCTCCAGCAGCAGGAGGTGCGCGGCCACGAGCACGAACGCCACTTGGATCGCGCTGAGGAACCTCATTTTCCTCTTCTTTGTCTTCTTGGTCTTGTGAGTGGGCGGTGGGGGATGAGACCCAACGCTCGACACGCGGGAGCGCGCTCTTGCGGAAGACTCGACTTCTCTTGTTCAGCTAAACTTTTCGAATGAGTTGGAGGAGAGTGCACCAAGGCGGCGCTCAGAAAACAAGGCCCAGCAATGCATTCGTCGAGGATGAGGAGCTCAAGGAGCCTCGGAGAGGCGGCGAGAACCAGCTGCAGCAGAGTGTGGAGCAATTGCGGCAATACGAATAAGATCCCGAGAGCTTCACCCCGAGCGTCGTCGACATTCCGAAGTGCTTCGTGTGCTCACTAGCCTTCTCGTCCTCGCGATCTTATGACAACGGCTGAGTGCGAGCACATGTGTGAACGCTTTCACAAAAGTCGTGCGAATGGCTGCACTCCTGAGACGAGGTTTGAGCGCAGCCATGTCCTATTTCTGGCTCTGAAAAGGCTTCCCGAATGTTCGTCACCTATTTTTCTGATATTTGCGAGATTTACAGAAATTCAAGTTTGTCAGAATCCAGATTTGGCAATTTTACAAATACAGGATAAATACCCTCCAGCAACTCGATCATTTTTTGGCGCCAAAACGGAATACCCACTCAAGTGCGAGTCTGCATTTCTTTGACTGCATTTGACCCACAACTGAAGCAAAGCGCCACGACCACCACCTGGCGCAGCCAGTGCCGCGCGCGATCCGAACGAACCGCTCCAGCGCACACAGCACCGACCACATCCACAGCAGCAGCAGCAACATGGTGCGGCCGCCAGCGATCGAGACGCGCGGGCCACACTTCGACTCGTCCTCTGCTCCAGCCGCGAGTGCAGGCACGAGTCGCAACGAAGTGGTGATCGACGGCGAGTCGTCCGCGACCGACTCGGACGAAGAAGACGTGATGGTGATCACACCGCAGTCGCGAAAGCGCAAGCGCAAGCGCACGTCGGCCATCATGGACGAAGACGACGAAGAGGAAGAAGAGAAGAATGGCGATGGCGACGCTGCTGGCGGCGAGTGGGCGACGCCGCAGTCGAGCAAGCGACTGCTGCTCTCACGCGACGACGCCCGAACGCCGCCTTCGAACGCGCTCCATTCAACTGCTCGCAATATGAACGACGAGCCTGAGGACATCAGCGACGACGACGACGACGAGGTGGAGATTGTGCAGATCGGCTCGGCCGCCAAGCCGCTGGACGGCAGTGCGAGCAAGAAGAACCGGCGCCTGACGATCGAAGACAGCGACGACGAGAACGAGAGCAAGCAGCAGAAGCAGCCGCGCATTGCGCCGTTCTTCACGAACCGCAGCGACATCACGCCGAACCGACGACGCAGCAGCATCGGCGCGAATAGCGGCGGGAGCTCTGGGTCTGGCGTCACGCCCGGCAGCAGCGCATCCTCTCGCCGCAGCTCTCGGATCGAGCGCAAGCGCTTGGCGAAGGAGAGCGAGGTGCCAGGCTCGCGGAAGCTCAATTTCCTGTCGCTGGAAAACTGTTTGGATCCGATTGCGACTCCCAAGTCGAAGAAGACGCAGGCTGACGACGGCACGGAAGAAGAAGAAGACGAGGACGACGAGGACGACTTTGAAGAAGACGAGGCCGTCGCGAAGGCGCCGACGCGTCGTCGCCAGCAGCAGCGCCGCTCCAGTCGCGAGACCGAGCGCGAGGTGCTGGACGCCAGCGGCGACGACGATCTGGACGAGTTCATCGTGGGCGACAACGAGGTGGAGTACATGGACGACGACGAGAACGGTGTCATCAGCGTCGAGTCCGGCAGCGAGGACGACGAGGATCTCGACGGTGATGGGACCGAGCTGGAGGCGCTCGAAGCGCACCGCGCCGCGCAGCAGACTCGCGAGCGCGACGAGTGGTTCGCGCTGTACTTGGAGTACCTGGAGGAGTGCATCCTCGACGCCGATCTGGACAACAAGATGCGCCGGCGGCAAGCCACGGCCAGGTACCAGATCTACCGAGAAGCCATCCACCACGTACGTGTCTTGAAGGATGCATATGCGTCATGTCCTTACTTATAGCGCTTTTGGTGACCAGAATGGACGGTGCACTTACGTATGGCATGACGTCCTTTTCCATCGTGGCAGATCGAGCGAGAGCTCTGTTCGCGACGCGACAGTCTGCGCGGCAACGTCGTGTGGCCGGACGAGATGATGGACGCGCTGAAGCGCGCGTCGGTCTTCCGCTCGTCGCGCTGCAGCGCCGAGTATGAGTGCGAGGCGTGCAAGCGGCAGAACCACATGGCCACGTACGACGCGCAGCTGGGCGGCGTCGCCTGTGATGCGAACGAGCTCTACCGCGAGAACTGGATGCAAAGGTAAGTGCGCCATCGCATTATCGTTGGTGGATGCAGTTCATGGCGATCTGATGGGCTGTGCACGGTGTGGTAGGCTGCGGAAGAGTATGTTCCAAGCCAAGTCCGTGTCCGCGTCGTTCCAGATGGGCAGCACCTGCCACGCAGTACGTGCGCACTAACTACCTGCTTGTTATGCATAGGAAGGTTGGTTCCAGTACTTATTTTACTGACTCTGTGTGTTACTTTTTGTTTGTATCAGCGCACACTGGCGTACTGGCAGCTGCTGCACGCCAAGCACTTTTGGTGCATCCTGGTGGACGCGAAGCGCAAGGAGTGCGGTGACGCCACGGGTCGCATCGGCGAGCAGTTCCGCACGGCGTTCCACAAGCAGGAGTTCGGTCGCTACAAGCGGCTGCTCAATCTCGTGGACACGTTCGAGACCGAGACGCGGCAGTCGCAGCCGTTCATGCCGAACGTGTGGAAGAAAGTGACGCCGCAGCACGTCAAGAGCGACTTTCTGCCGCGGAGAGCGCAGCAGCAGCAGCAGAGCAGCTCTTCTCGCAGAGGTACGCTCGACTCGTTCGTGGCTGAGAGCGAGGAGGAAGACAACGACGATGACGAAGAAGAAGAGGAAGAAGAGGTTGAGGTGAAGGACAACGAAGTGGCGATTGACGATGACGACGATGACAATGAAGAACCAGACGCGGAGCAGAAGGACGCGAGCGTCCACATTGGGACACGCAGTCGCGCACAGGAGGACAAGGCGCCCACCTCTGCAGCAATACCGACCGCATTGTTCAAGAGCGAGAGCGAGAACAGCACCAGCAGCACCGGTGCTGCGAAGAAAGCGGAGGAGAGTGCGACCGAGGCGGAGGATCTTCTGTGCCTCGTCTGCGGCGAGAACCCGCGCAACGGCGCGATCATGCACGGCCAGTACCTGCACTTCTACTGCTGCTTCCGCTGCGGCAAGCGGCAGTTCCGCTCCAAGATGGGCTGCCTGGTGTGCGACCGGCCGATCGACAAAGTGCTGCGCCTGCTGCCGCTCACGGCCGAGGCACGGAACGCGATCAAGGAAGGCAAGTAAGCAAGTACACACCCGCTTTCGTCAATGGGAGACACTGACGATGCGGTGCGGGATGCGAAGACGTTCGCACAAGGAGTCTAGCTCTTTATTTAACAATAGTGTCTTGCCAGCAACCCTCGCGCCTCAGTACTCGAATAAGTAGAGCACCTGGTTGCGTCCTGAGAACGGCAGGAACGCTTTCTGGATCCGCGGGTGCTTCTCCAGCAAGTATGTCACGAAGGCTTCGTACGTCGCGACCTCTGAGCCGTCCGCACACCTGCGATGCGGGAACTGGCGGCTCATGACACAGCACGGGACGATCGCGAACGGCTTGCGTCTCGTGAGCGCCGTGTCCACGATCACCTCCGTAGCTTCGTCCGGGTGCATGCCCAGCAGCATCGAGCAGTCTGCGAACAGCTCGGCGTTCGCAGCGACCGTTGCGTCGTCCAGGTAGCACAGCAGCTGCGGACACATGCCCTGTCCCTGACCGGAGTCCGCTCTGCTCTTGGCCACGAGTTTGCGGTTCGCCTTACTCAGCTTCATGGGACGCTAGATAAGTTCATCGAAGACGCTGCTGTCAGCCAACCGAAGCACTGTTGCCAGCAGCATGGATAAGTGCACACTGAAGGAGCCACGAACCGGATCAATGAGCGTCGTTGGAATGCCGCGGCGGTTCCAGAGCTGGATCGGGATGTCGCCCTTGCCGCCAGCGACGTCGATCACGCCCGAGCCGCGCGCGAGCCGCGCCGCGCCGACCTGGTCCACGAGCCAGTCGCAGAACATGCGGCCGCGCTGCGCCTTGAGCAGCTTCGCGTGCGGATCCGCGTCGTCGCCGTCGATGTGGCTCGCGGCGCGGCGCTGCGCGAGCCGCTTCTCGAGCCAGAGCTTCTTGTTCGCGTCGAAGTCGTGCGGCTCGCCGTGCCAGAAGTGGCACATCGCGCCGCGCAGACAGTTGATGCCGCCAGCGCCAGAGAAGTAGTACTTGCACGCGTTGAAGCCGTTGATCGTGACAATGTTGGTGTACTTTTGCTGCGCTTGCGCCTGCGAGGCTGGTGCGAGCGACAGCGAGCCTTTCACGTTCGCTGCCGCCGCCGCAGCTGCAGCAGCTGTAGCCTCCGTAGTGTCGCGTGTGGCGCGGCTGCCGCTACTGTCACTCTCTGGGTCGAGCTTGTGGTCGAAGTTCACGCCTGGATGAGCTTCGCTCCACGCCTGCTCGACATGGATCGTCCGCAGTGCGAAGAGCAGCCCGTGCGGCTGCTTCCTGTGGACGAAGCCCTCGCTCACGACGCGGTCGCCCAGGTGTACCTGCCAGTTGATGTGCTTGATCTCCTCCACGCTCAGCCCGCCGTCGTGTGCGCGGATCATCACTTCGAGGAGCTCTGATGAGGTTTGGAGCGTTCCCATCCATCCATTTCAACCAGCAAAGTCAGTAAAAAGACAGCGAATGTGAGAGGCAGAACGGTGACAATAACAGTGGAGACGCACCATCGTCGTCGAGCTTGACGTCGCCAAAGATCAGTCCTTTGCTGTTGTTGCACGCGTCCAAGCAAGCACAGAGCACGGGTCAGTACAAACCCGCAGCATCGCGTTCTGAGAACCAGATTGATACGCAGTGCAGCTGCTTACGATAGCTTGCGCTTGCGCACAAACTGTCCGCGCACAGCCACGCGCACAGCAGCAGCAGCAGGCTCGCCACTCGCTGCAGCGACGCTACGCTCGAACGCGTAGATCTCCTGCAGCGTCCGCAGCACGCGCAGCTCTTCGCGCATGCTGCTGTCGCCGCTTGCTATTTTGCCACTCGTTAAAATCGAAATATGTGCTGCGTGGTCCACATAGATAGCGTGGTCCACGTCGCTGTCAAATGGCTTCAGTCGCCGCTGGCTTTTCGTTTCCTGTCAGACGCACAAAGCTTGAAGCGCAGCGCTCGACAGTTGTGGACAGCGCCATCCATCCAGGCTGTCATTTTCGGCGGCAGCACGAGCCCATGCACAGCGAGAGCCGTCAAGTCTAGGCCGTGATGTCGCTCGTGATAGAGAAGCAGAGGCGTGCTCCGCTCGTAGAGAGGGATAGCTCGCGCAATTCGTCGACCTTGAGCGACTGTTGCATTCTGGTTGCAGTCGCACTTCGAGTTGATATAAATAGGATGCACTACTTCCCGTTCTCGGGATACAGCTTTGTTTAATGATACTCTTCGTAGATCAATATGACTTGTCGGTTCCGTTTCGATTCTTTCTGTATCGCAACGAGCCTCTGAGAGGTAATTGTTCATTTTCTCAGCGAGATGAGTAAAATAGTGAGCCGCTGACGATGTTTCCTGTCCCAACCGGCCATTGTGAGATAAATGGGTGAGTGTCCAACGCGAAAAGATCCGGTTTTCACTTGCAATCCCGCTACGGAGTATACGCGCAGTATACCTGTATGCGCCCACTTTATGTATCACCGGATAGTCGTGGATGCGCTCGAGTCAATCGTCACTTGCTTCCCGCAGCGAGTTCAGCGCCATCTGTATATAAGAGTAAACAATCGGATACGCAGAAGCGCTCGACAGCCACTTTTCAGCCGATAAAATGCACGTTGCGTGCGTGGGGGTGGGGGAACCAAAAAATCGGCGAGGACAGGAGGGCATACTGAGCGCAAGTGACGCGGGGGACGCGCGCTTGAGTGTGGGAACGCAAGCAGCAGCAGCCCGAACAACAGAAAGAGAACCGCCAGCGAAGGAAGGAAGGACGGCTCCGAGACGAAGAGCTCAGCAGCAGCAGCCGGAAGAGCCGCAGACGCGCTCTCTCTAGTGACCACCTCCAGGACAGGCACACAGACGCATACACGTGCGCGCGTGTGTAGATAGCCAGACAGCCAAGCGACGCGACGCGACAGGGACGCGATGCTCCAGGCGCCGCAGCCCCAGCCGCTGCCGCCAGTGGACGAGCTGGACGCGCACTTGGACGCGCACCTGGACGACCTCGAGGAGCCCGGCGCGACTTTTCTCCAAGGTGTGTGTGTGTGTGTGTGTAGTGTGTGTTTATGTACTGCGTAGCTGTACTGACGCTTGTGTTTGTGCTTGCTTGTGTGCGAGTAGACTTCCTCGTGCGACCGATTGACGCGTCGCTGACATCAATGTCGATGACGCCGCTGTCGAACATGACGGACACACCGAACGGCTACACGTCGGAGGACACGGACTACTCGGTCTCGACGCCCTCGGACGAGCAGATGTACCAGGACATGTCGTTCCTCCAGTCGGCCGATACGAGCGAGCTCGTGGAGGTCGTCGCGGACTTCTGCAGCACGGAGGATCTCACGGCGCTCACGCCGCAGCAGCAGCAGAAGTTCGCCGGCAAGGTGATCAAGGGCAAGGTGCGTGCGGTGTTTTATTGATTCGGTTTTGTGGACACGTTGTCTTGATGTTTGTATGCGAGTGTCCAACGGCTGCTCATTCATCATCTCTCTCTCTCTCTTATGCTAGACGTCCAAGTACCGCGGCGTGACGCAGACGAGCAAGACGTCGTGGGGAGCCAAGTACAGTGCGAAGCGCATCACGAACACGTGCAAGACGCCCGACGAAGCCGCGCACGCCTACGACATGTACCTGAAGCAGCACTACCCGCAGAAGTACTCCAAGTTTGCCAACTTTTGCGAGAAGTGCGGTCGCTTCGTGAACCCGCTGGGGCTCCCAGAGTACAAGAACGAGTGCGGGTGCTCGAGCCCCCAGGCGCGCAGCACTTCCGGCGCGTCGCCGATGTACGAGTCGTCGCCTGGCGACGTGACGTCGCCCGAGTCGAGCGCCGCGGGCTCTCCGCCGAACCCAGCGGAAGGTGAGGGCATTGACTTTCGCGCCAGCAGCCTCTCGGTCGGCTCGATGAAGTTCAGCTTCTCGGACGACAACGACAAGTTCTTCGACGAGTCGTTCAGCATGGTCGCGGACTTTGAGACGAGCGAGCTCCAGCAGCAGCAGCAGCAGCAGCAGCCACCGATGTACCCTGGCTTTGAGCCTCCGCCGTTGCAGAAGCGCGACAGCATCCCGCTGGCGGTGATCAGCTCGGCGGTGGAGTCGTTCACGAAGGAGGACAACCTGGACCAGATCATCGAGGACATCAACCGTCCGTCTGCGCCATCGTTCAACAAACCGCGAGATTCGAAAGCAGAGTCGCTCCCGCAGCCGCTGCCGCAGCAGCAACAGCAGCAGCACGCTGCTGCAGGCATCGAGCCGACGTCCACGAGCTCCACGTACGTGGACTTCAGCATGGACGAGCTCCAGGATCTCTCGGAGTACTTTTTGACGGATCAGTACGTGCCAGCGCCGCCGGACACGAACACGAGCTCGAGCTCGAGCGTGGCTGTCCAGCCACTGATGGGTCGCAGCGAGAAGCAGAGCAACTACAAGAAGATCCACAGCCTCGACTTCGACTCGAACGACTACTCGATGATGGACGTCTCGGGCGATCCGATCAAGCAGGAGCAGATGATGCAGGACGCCGACGCGATCGCGAACTCGTTCATGCATCCGTCGCGACCGCACGCGCTCGCGCCGTCGTCGCTGAGCGCGTTCCCCGCCCAGATCGAGATCCAGACGCCGTTCCTTGAGAAGTACTGGCGCAACGACCGCAAGAACATCCAGTGCTTCCCGTACTGTCCGGAGCACGGCGACTACTACCGCGTGCGCATCGAGGATCTGCAACACCGCTGCAAGGGCGTGTGCCGCGCAGCCGTGAAGGCGCGCATCACGATCCCAGCGACGCAGCCGCTCACGCAGCAAGGCTTGCTCGTGCTCGCGCGCTGTAACAGCACGTTCTCGCGCAACGAAGCGCTCACGTCGCAGTCGTACCTGAACGCGTCGGAGATGAAGTCGCTCCAGTCGGTGAGCGCAGTCGGTGTCATCGACACGTTCGTGCAGAGCGCCGATGGCAGCGCTGTCCAGTTTGATGTGACGTTCTACCCGGACGTGTGGAAGTTCGAGTTCGATCTGCCGAAGAAGCGCCGCAACATCTCAGCGAACAGCCCCGTGGAGACGGAGCTGGAGCACCTCGGCTCGGAGTTCCTCTACTTCTTCGAGATCGACGTGTTCTACTCGCCCGAGAAGATGAGTTTCCAGCGCCTGGGTCACTCGGAGTCGATCAACTTCCAGATCGGCAACACGCGCACGCTGCTGCGCCAGCGCAACAAGATGACCGAGGACGCGACGCCGACTGGTGCGACGACCGACGGCGACCGGGTGCTCGATGTGGACGCGCTCCCCGAGAAGAAGAAGATCAAGATGTACCGCGGCCAGCTCGCGATGCCGACTACCAGCATCAGCGAAGACGCTGGCGCTCTCATGGACGCAGCGTTGGTCTCGAAGGACGATGGCAAGCCAGCTGGCGCGTCGAGCTACATCACGGGCGAGGGCATCTCGTCGTCGGCTCGTCGCAGCGAGCGGCTGGACCCGAAGGAGCCCATGGACGTGGACAAGTACTTCCGCATGGACTCGAAGGACTCGATGTTCAACATGGAGATCGGCGAGGGCGACGTCGGCGCAGGACTGCACGACCACGAGACGCAGTCGTCGAACTACAACCCGTACTTGTCGCCGAAGCCGAAGGAGGCTACGCAGGTGGCCACTGCCGCCCCTGGTGTCGACAGTGCAGGTCACCGCCACGTCTCGCCACAGAAGCCGCCGTCGTCGTCCGACTCGTCGTCGTACAGCCTGTCCAAGCTCTTCACGTACTCGCTCGTGTGCGTGCCACTCAGCCTCGTGTACGTGCCAGTGGCGCTGTTGCTCTTCGTCGCGTTCCTGGTGCTCGCGCCACTCGCGCCAGCAGTCGTGCGCGTGCTCGACACCCTGTCGGACTCGGATTTGCGCAACGCGAACAGCAGCTGCCTCCCGAGCGACCCGCGGCGGGTGCTGCATCGCCTGGCGTCCGAGCCAGCGACACCAGCGACGGACTCGAGCGGTGGCCAGGGCAGCAAGGTGTTCCGGTACCACTCGAACGGCGCCGTGTGGTCGCGCTTCGCGTACTTCCTTGGGGTGAAGTTCGTCGTATCGGTCGTGGCGTTCGTGCCAACGCTGCTGCTGAGCGTGCTGGCGCTGCTCACGTACCCGGTACGTCCGTTCTCGAACGCGCTGAAGCACGGCGCGTGCAGCTGCGCGCTCTGGCCGCGAGAATACACGCGCTCGAGTGTCGGGAAGCCGTTTTCGCCTTCTGGTGCAGGCGGCGTGAACGGAGCGCAGCGTCGCGAGCACGAGGACGCAACGGAGCTCGTGTAAGTCGGAATCGTGAAGCTGGCGAGGGAGGCTGGCAGCAGCGCCGTCCAAGCGCATCGGCAACGGAGAGAGCAAAGTAGGATTTCGTTTTCGTTTTTGAAAAGCAAGCAGATATATGAAAATAGGGAGCGTGTCGTGTGTAATTTATAATTTTCTCATTGCATACGCAGCAAGCGCGCTTTTGCTTTGCGGTCGTCTCTCCTGCATTCTCTTATCTCTCGGCATCTCCGCCGCTCCAGCATAAAGATCATGATCGCTCGTGAGCCACAATGACACGACGGACGATACGACCTTCTCCATCACGAACAACGACGCACATCAGGAGGGAAAAAAATGCCTTTTGATTAAGATGTCGAATTCAGGAGAAGAAAAATTGTAGCGAGGCTCATGAGTTGGGTGGTAGCGTAGCGAGGTTGGGGAAGATTGGAGAGGGTTCGTGTCAGCGTCCGTCCGTCCGTCCGACGCATTGTGTCCGCAGCTACCGGTTTGTTAATACTTTTGTCTTGTGCAAGTCTTGTCGCCTCCAACATGTGGAGATCGACAGACGGACGAGCAGACGGACGGACGGCGCGAGCGCTCCTCGCAGCGTCGCTACTCTCCCGAGCGGAACTCCTCGCCGCCAGTGACCATGTCGAACTGGCTCGCAAAGTCATCTATCGACATCTGCTGACCGCTGCCGCCGCCGCCGCCCTCCTTCTTGCCGGCGTCGTCCTCGTCGTCGTCAAAGACCCACGTCGTGCCCGGGACGTACTTGGAGCCTTCCGTGTCGGCGACGCCTGGCGGCAGCTTCGTGCCCTTGGCGTACAGCGGCCCGGCGCTAGAGTTGTGTGTGTTTCCCAACAACAGCAACAACACAGTTCGTCAGGATGCACAATGAAAATCACGAGCTAGCAGATGAAAAAAAGGGTCGTACCCTGGAAGCGCGTCGGCAATGCCCGCGGTCATGGAGCTCTCGCCAATGTCTTCGAGCTTGCCGAGCAGGCTCTGCGCGAGGAAGCCCGTGTCGCCCGCTTTCTTGAAGAAACTGTGCTTCAGCAGCGCCGACGTACCAGGTCTGCAAGTGTTGTCGCGGAGAAACAAGCGTTTGTCAGTATCATCACCAGGAGCAGCGGGATGTCTTAGGAAAAAGGGCACGCACCGCTTGGTCGGGTCCTTCTGCAGGCAGAGCTTCACGACGTCCTTGAAGTGGCGGCCGAACTGGTGGCCGCTGCCGTCATCCTACGAAACGAAAAAAAAATGCCGTCAGATCAACAACCCGCCAGCAGATACACGATCACCACCAAAACCGAATAACAGAGAAATGAAACACCAAGCCACGGCGACGTACGTCGTATGTGCGCAGCGACGGCGGATCCTCCTGCAGCGTGAGTAGCAGCACCTTCATGGGCTGGAAGCGCGCGTACGGCGCGTAGCCCTTGGCGAGCTCGAGCGCCGTGATGCCGAGCGACCAGATGTCGGCCTTGTAGTCGTAGCCGCGCGCCTGCTCCATGACCTCTGGCGCCATCCAGCACGGCGTGCCCACGAACGTCTGGCGGTTCTTCCGGCGGTCGCCGCCCTCCATCATCCAGCCCGAGACGCCAAAATCCGCGATCACGACGTGGCCCTCGCTGTCGAGCAGGATGTTGCCAGCCTTGATGTCGCGGTGGATCTGGCCGTTCTCGTGGAAGTACTGCAGCCCCTTGAGCGTCTCGTGCAGGATCACGGCCACGAACTCCTCCTTGAGCCCTTCGCCCATGCTCTTTTTCTTCAGCAGGTTCATCACGTGCAGACACGAGCCTGGTGTGTTTGTGTATGTGTGTGCGTGTGCATGTGCGGATGATCATGGATACAAAAGTCAAGCGATCGTAATTAGCAATGGTGTGTGTGTGTGTGTGGCAAGAGACGAAGAGATCAAGTGTGTGCATCGAAATGCTCGCGCACCTTTGTTCATGAGCTGCGTGACGAGCCAGAGCTGATCCTTGTGCACAAAGCTGCAGGCGCGCAATGCGATCTTGTTAGACGGCGCGAAGGCGTGATGTATACACAAGCGCCATGCCACAGACGCACCTGCAGTAGCACTTGAGCACGTTCGGGTGGTTCGTCATCTTCATCGTCTGCACCTCCGCCTGCTCAAGCCACACACAAAAAGAGTGAGCCTACACCTGCTTGCCTAGCTCTACATAACAAGGCGGTGCACGCACCCGGATGTCTTCAAACGAGGTGGTGATCTTCTCGAGATCCATGATCTTGATGGCCACATGCGTCTTCTTTGGCGCGCAGTACGCCTTCCACACTTTCGCGAACGCCCCCTGTCATCAAGCCACGCGCCAGCAGGAGCACTATGACGGTCAGTCCCCCACAGCCCATGCTATTCGCGCGTGCACCCACAATCCAGACACACAGCCAGCCATCATCTCCAAAAGCCTACCTGTCCGATTTGCTCGATGATCTGGTACTCGGCCGCGACGGTCGGCCACTCGTCGCCCATGGTTGCTGGTTCTGCGGGCGGATGGAGCGTGCAGTGCTGCTGCTGAAGGAGACGAAGGACGGCGACTAACGGAGTCGCGAGCGCGCGGGCGTAAAGGACGGCGTGGGTGGTATGGGGCGTGGATGCTCCTCTCCTTCGCTTGTGCTGCGTGCGTTGTTGGCTTTTTGGCTTGAAGGCTTCGCGGCGTTGTTTTGGCTCGGGCTGGTTGTTTGACTCAGAAAAAAGCAACGGATGGCGGCGCTAAACAACTGAGTACAAACCGGTTGCTGCTCGGTTGCTGCGTACCGGTATGAACTGGCACTGCCGGCTTTAGTGACTTGGCACTGTTACGCATCTTCTTTTATTCCAGAATGCGACGCGCCAGTATTTCGAAACCCGACGCGTGCTGTTTGGTCCAAAGGAGTCAGACTTTCACCGCGATTTCGCCATGCCGTCCAAATGCGTCTCCCGAATGCGTCTCCTGTGCTTGTCCGGCGTCCTTATGAGCGATCTTATGGAGCGACTCCCGTCGGCGCGATCATATTGCACAGTGTCGCATGCACGCGCAATTAGAAGGAAGCCCGTAAATAATGATGGCTGCAGCACACGAGCGCGTGTGCGAGCCAGCCAAAGCTGACCGCTCGATCTCCATACACAGAGGCTCATCCGCCTCCAAACAGAAAGCGGTGGTGGTTGGCAAGTGGAGCCATCCGAGCCGACTGCTTACGGCGCGCGAGCTGTCTCTTGGCGCTCGACACGCGCAATGCAAGTCTTTACGCGCAAGGAGCGGTTGTGAGCGCGAGCGCGCGACAGAGCGGCTCGTCAAGGATTGGCTCGGCACGAGATGTGGTGTGTGGGCAGATGGCGTATGACAGCGCCACTTTCCTGTCCATCATGATCCCTTCCGCACCAGGACAGGAAAACACGTAGCCTCAACGTACCCCCGGTCGGATTCTTTTTTCGCCCTGCCAAAAACGGTTCGTGCAGAGCAGGTCGTTGTTCGCCTTATTTTTGCCTCGCCAGCTGCGAAGCCATAATTCGATTCTGTCGCTTAGACTATATCTGTGTATTTGTCTCCGCATTATTGAGCAGTGCAAACCTAGCCGCACTGACCTTCCCACAGTTACGCTCGGAGGTTACGAAAGGGTACGCTCGCTCTCAAAGTGAAGCAAGGAGGCACAACGCTCGCTCGCGTCCAAAAAGGGCGACGCGGCCGCAATCGCTCTCTCATTCCCCAATTAGCCACGGCTCGCAGCAGCAGCAGACGCCGCCGCCACGCCACACACGCGCCATCTCTCACGCACACAGGGAAGCGCTCCGAGGAGGGATGCAGTCGCAGACGGGAGTGCGCGTGCGCATGGCGCTCACGCAGCGCAAGAACCTGCCGATGGTGCTGCTCGGCGCCACGCTCGCGCTGCTCACGGTGCTCTACCTGCTCGGCAGCACGCCGCCCGAGCGCACGCTCGAGTCGCTCTCGAAGGAGGAAGCCAGACAGTACGGCGACGACGAGCTCGAGGCGCTCTTCCCCGGCAAGTGCAAGATCAAGAACTTTGACGAGCTCAAGCGCATGTCGATCGTCTACACGTGGGTGAACGGCAGCCAGCCGTGCTACCGCCAGACGCGCCAGGACGCCGGCGGCAAGCACGCCATCGGCGGCTCGCGCGACCGTGAGATCGGCGAGCTCATGTACTCGATCCGCTCGTTCAAGAAGTTCGTCCCATGGCACACGGTACGGCGCTGCGATGTGACTATGCGGAGGGATGCAGCGCGCAATGGATCTGCACGAACTAACTGACTCTTGTTGCTTTCCACGTGTGCAGGGCCAAATCTACATCGTGTCGCCTGGCCACATCCCGCACTGGGTCGACCTGAACAACCCGCGCATCAAGGTCGTAAACCAGGACGACCTGTTCCCGGACTACGCCAAGAGCTTCCTGCCGACGTTCAACACGCACGTGATCGAGCAGTTCCTGTACCTGATCCCGGGGCTGTCCGACATCTACATGCAAGTGAACGACGACTACATCTTCACCAAGACGCTCGCACCGCACGACATCTTCACGTGCGACGGCGGCATCAAGCTGCTGCACGAGGCCGGCTTGATCTCGCACACGCCACCGACGCCGAAGAAGGGTATCTGGATCTCCTCGGTGCTCAACACGCAGCAGGAGATGGATCTGCGCTGGGGCAAGCTCGACCGCTACTTCATCAAGCACGCGCCGTTCGTGTACAGCCGCCGCGCGTTCGAGCGTGTGCACCAGATCTTCGACCGCCCGCTCTACACGACGCTCAAGAGCAAGTTCCGCGGCAAACCCGACATGAACATGCCGCTTCTGCACCACTACTACATGGTGAGCCAGGGCAGCAAAGAGCTCGGGATCCCGATCGAGTCGCCGCCCGAGGAGGAGATGACCGGCTACAAGCTGATTCTGATGCAGGACGACAACATCGCGCAGCTCAAGACGACGTTCCAGGCGATCATCGACGGCTCGTCGCCGTACAAGATCGTGGCGCTGAACGACGAGTACTCGGACATGGCGGTGGCGGACGTCGCGATCGACTTCTTCGCGCGCTTCCTGCCGGAGCCGAGCGAGTTCGAGCGCAAGCCGGACTCGGCCGAGCACCCGCTGACGATCCGCAAGCCCGAGACGTGCGAGATCGACGACACGATCCTTTCACCGTTCCCGCGACGCATCGAGGCGGCGCAGAAGTTCGAGATGGTCGCCTACCGAGAGCTGCGCTGGGTGCTGTTTGTCAACTCGCTGCTGCGCGGGCTCGCGATGGGGCTTGGCGGCATGATCGTCTACGTCTTCTACCTGCTCGTGCTGCGGAGAAACAAGGTGCCGGTCGGATCCGCAGCCGCCTACGACAAGGTATAGAGCCGTCCGTCCGCCAGACAGAGACACATAGAACCCACAGTCGCCGCTCCCACGGCGAGCGGCAGGAGTCCACGAGCCAGGACGAATGGCTCTTTCGCCATTCCCACAGATAAACAGCAAATGCATCCATTCATTATCGACACTACTCTTCGCGATGCGCTTCGGGAGCTCTCTCTCTCTCTCTTATTCATCACCAACCTGTCACGAAGCAGTCAGTCAGCCACGCTCTGTGTCGGCTGTCCATGGACGCGCTCAGGGCTTCTTTACTCATCACTCACCGCCACTGTGCCGCTATGTGCTCTTGCGGCGCGCTGCAGCGAAGAGGTCCTGGTTCACGAGCCGGAAGACGTAGATCGCGCACACGACCCCGAGCGCGATGCCGACGACAAACCCCAAGTTGCTGACCAGCGACGAGTCGGACGACGAGAGCTCCTTGAAGAAGCGGCGGAAGCGGCGCGTGTTCTCGTCGCGCGCCTCGAGCTGCTGCTGCTGCATCTGCTCCTCGTGGAGCGGCAGCATCTCCGCCACGTGGCGCCGCAGCGAGCCGAACGACGACGCATACCGCGCAGCTGCCTGCGGGTGGCCTGCCAGCGGGAATAGGCGCGGCAGCAGCGACGGGTCGTACGCGCAGTCCGCGCCGTTGTAGTTGCTCACGACCGCGGCGAACTGGCCCTCGGGGAGCTCGTGGCGCGGTCGCTCGGGGAGCAGCGCTTCGTAGAATTTGGCGACGAGCTGCGCCGTCTCCGGCTCACTGTACTCGTCGTTGAGCGCGAAGAGCACCTCGGGACCTTTGTTCTCCAGCGCGAGCGCGAAGCGGCTCTCGAGCTCCACGTGATCCGAGTCCGTGACGCGGACGAGCAGCCAGTCGTCGCACTCGGCGATCGGGTTGAACGCGATCGGGATGTTGAGCAGCTTCGAGCCTTCTTCGTTCATGTAGATGTGGTGCAGCAGCGGCATGTTGAGGTCCTCGTAGTGGCGCAGCTGGTGCGAGTGCATCTCGTGGAGCTCGTTCGCGAACTTCTCGTGGATCTTCTCGAACGCGCGGCGGCTGTAGACGAACGGCGCGTGCTTGAGGAAGTTGTACATGTGCTCGCCGCCGTACGTCCTGTCCATGAGCTGCACCGTGTTGCGCACGCTCGCGAGCCACGCGTTGGACTTCTGTCCCTTCACATGGCGGATGTGGTTAATCTCGGTGAGGAACCGCAGCCCGCCGTCGCACGTGAAGAACCGCTGCGGCGCCACGGGCTTCACGAACAGGTAGTCGTCGTTCATGTGGATGAACGTGTCCGAGAGACCCGGGATGTTGTGCAGGAACTGCTCGATCACGTTCGTGTCGAAGTTCGGCAGCGCCACGCGACCCTTCGGCAGAAGCTCGTCCTGGTCGATCACGCGGATGCGCGGGTTGGACACGTCGAGCCAGTCCGGGATCTGTCCGGGGGTCACGATGTAGATCGGCCCCGTGAGCCACGGCGCGAACTTGAGCAGCGACCGGATCGAGTACTTGAGCTCGCCCATCTCCTTGTCGCGTGACGAGCCGCCCGGTGAGAGCCCCGCGCGCTTGCGCCGCGCGTTGTAGCACGGCTCGGAGCCGTTCACCCACGTGTACACGATCGCTGCGTTCTTGAGCTCCGCGTAGTTGGCGATCTCGCAGTCCGCGCCGGCCAGATCCGCGTACCCGCCGCTCACGAGCTCCACGACGCTCAGAGGCGGATCCGGCTGGCTCATGAACAGCAGCAGCGCCAGCGTGGCCGCGAGCCCGAGGAGCGCAGCGAACCCGCGCATGCTTCCCGAGCCTCCTGTGCTTCGTCCTCTGTCGCTTCTTGTGCTTTGTTCGTTGAGCGAATAGTGGCGCGACTGGTTTTCAGCGAATCAGAAGCATTTCAGGCTCTGATTCGCAGAAAATTGCAATATCGCGCGCTCTGATTCGCAGAAAACATTGATGGTACAAAACCATTTAGCCGAGCCAATTCATACAGGCAGCGCGGGCTTTGTCGCGTCGATACATTTGAAGCCGCGGAAAAGTATCAAACTGCAAACAGCAGGCAAGCCAGAAGCGCCGGAGCGAGCAGCGAGCAGCGAGCATGAGCGAGAAGCCGCGCATCCTCGTGCTGGGCGGCGCCGGCATGATCGGCCGCAACTTCGTCAAGCTGTGCGTGGACCACGACCTGGCGTCCTACATCCGCGTGGCCGACAAGACGATGCCCGAGATCGCGTACTTCAGCCAGAGCCACAAGGACGCGTTCGCGGACGCGCGCGTGGCGTTCGTGCAAGCCGATCTCACGCGCGACGCGCACATCGAGCGCGCGTTCAACCCGGAGTTCGGTCCGTACGACTTTGTCTACAACCTCGCGGGCGAGACCAAGTGCGGCTTGGCCGAGAGCGTCTACGCGTCCAAGGTATCGAGTGTGTGTGTGTTCAGATGGGATGGCGTCGTCACCTTGTTGTCTCGGAATGCTGATGAGCGCTGTTTCCTGTTGTTTATTGCACTCCAGTGTCGCGACTTGTCGATCAAGTGTGGTGCGTAGCAGCATTTCGATGCGGCGGCTGGTCCTCACATGCCGTCAGAGTCCACTCTTCCAAGTCGATTAACATCGTGTGTCGATCTGCCTGTGGAAACCATGAGAACAGCCACGAAAGCGCAGGCGTTTGGCGTGAAGCGGTACATCGAGGTCTCAACCGCGTTCGTGTACAAGTCGCAGGCGAAGACTCCGGCAGCTGAGACGGCGGAGCTCCAGCCATGGACGCTGCAAGCGAAGTTCAAGCTCGAGGCGGAGGAGGAGATCCGCCAGCTCGCGGGTCTCGACGTCGTCTTTGTCCGTCCAGCGACGGTCTACGGATCTGCCGACATCATGGGCTTGATGCCGCGCATTGTGTGCGCTGCGGCGTACGTTTGTGCATGCTGTCTATGGAACTGTTTTCTTTGACTGCGAAGTGATGAATGGTGTTATGATCCCGTGTTTCTGAGCAGGTACGTCAAGCTGAAGGAGAAGATGAAGCTGCTCTGGGACGCTGAGATGCGCGTCAACACGGTACGGGCACAGCAACCGCTCCCGATTGCTAGCTTGCGAGCTGAACGATCGGACGACCGAGGCTATCCACTGGTGCTGATGCTGGTGCTTCTTTGTGCTGTGTCGCGGTAGGTTCACGTGCTCGATGTGTGCGAGGCGCTGTGGCACCTGTCGACGGCCGGGAAGAGCGGTCAGGTGTACAACCTGGTGGACAAGAATGACACGAGTGAGTCCAGCCGTCTGGCGTTGTTTGAGGTCCTAGCAAGTCCCTCACGAGCGAATGTGTGGCATTTGTGTGTGTGTGTGGCAGACCAAGAGAAGATCAATGCGATCCTGGAGGAGATTTTCCGCATCAAGACGGGCTTCATCGGCAAACTGATCTCGAACCTTGCGCGAGTGAGTCCATGTTGCATGAGTGTCCTCTTGCGTTGGTGTGTGGCTGACGGACTGGCTGTCGCTGTGCATGTCCAACCAGGTGCGTATGGCGGATGTCGTCGACGACGCGAACGAGAAGCACATGCAGCCGTGGGCGGATCTCTGTGCGGTACGTGCTTGCAGGCACTCGAGCTCCTCAGCTGGACCTGACTCACTGATGATGTGTGTGCTGTCTGCTATGTCCTGCAGCAATACGGCATCCACAACACGCCGCTGACGCCGTACATCGACAAGGAGCTGCTGCAGCACAACCACCTGTACGCCGACGGCTCGAAGATCGAAGCCACAGGCTTCGCGTACAAGTACCCGACGGTAAGCTGCTGAAGCCTCGATCGCTCGCAGCCCTTCTCCCAGTGGTGCCACTCTAACCTGTCTGCATATCTGTTCTTGCTTGCGACGCAGGTGTACACCGCGGAGGTGCGCGCCGTCGTGGAAGAGATGATCGCGCAGAAGATCTTCCCGCCCATTCTCACATAAGCCCCCACAGCCGTGCATGCGCGCGTGCCTGGGAGCCTGCACTCTCCGCCGCAGCAAGCAGCAAGACAAGAGGATGGCGAGCCGCTGCAGCTCGAGCGAGCGTCCGTCCGACACCGCTAGCTCCAATACAGCAGCAGGAGCTCCCATCGTTGTGTTTTCATCGTTTTTCGCCAGACGAGCACGACTTAAGAGCTCACCTTCGCGCGACTTCTTGCGTCCCGCATATCAGTTCAAAGAACGTTCGGCCACCTTCGTGCGACATTTCGCAGCAAAGCCTCCGTCTGGCGCAGTTCTGTATGGCTTTTACGCTCGCGCGCGCGTTTTACCTGACGACTCACAGGCGCATTTGCTATAAAGAGAGCGAGCGAGCGACGACGAGCGGAGACGGAGCCCTTCCGTCCTTCCTTCGCTGCTTCCTTCCAGCCCTCTTCGTGCCCACGACGCTGCGGGCGACGGCGCACGAGATACACTGCGAGAGCGAGCGAGAGCGTCAGTGATCTCGCGAAAGCTCTCTCCCCCCTCCGTGTCGCCCCCCTCCCTCCCTCTCATTCGCTTTCGGTGAGTCGCGCGCATTCTCGAAGAGACAATATGCAGAGCGACGACGCGACAGCAACGCCCCAGCAGCCGCCGCCGTCGCTGGCCAAGGTCAAGAAGAAGAAGGAGCGGCTGCGCACGCAGTCCGAGAGCGCGGCGTGGACGCGCGCGTCCTTCAAGATGAACGGCTCGCCCACGAGACCCAACAGCACCAGCGTCTCGAGCACCAATGGAGCCATCCTCCGCAACAGCAGCGGCAGCAGCGCAAACGGGAACGGCGTGCCGACGACGATTGCCACGCAGGGCAAAGTGCACGGCCGCAACAGCGAGAGCGCGCTGCCGCAGCTCGCGGAAGATCTGCTCGAGAGCCTGGAGCTGAGCGACCGGCACTCGTCGCCGAGCCTCGGCTTGAACGGCGAGCCTGACGGCGTCGCGCGTAGCTACCCGGAGGGGAACGTCGCGGACCGCGCGGGCATCATGGCGGGGCTGAGCCGCGAGCGCTGCATCAACATGTGGCTGCAGCAGGGACAGATCTCAGAGCGCGCGTCCGAGATTCTCGAAGACGCCAAGCTGTCGCTGCACGGCAAGGAGAAGAACCTATACCGCTCGTCACTGCGCCGCCTCTCGGAAGCGCACGACCCGGTGCTCAACTCGCTTGGCGAGAAGCTCGCATCGTCGGCAAAGAGCGCGGCGGCTGCAGCGTCGGCGATCAACGCGGCGTCGCCACTGGCGTCCACAAGCGAGCTCTACAGCAGCGACAGCAACAGCTCGCAGGCGCAGACGGTTGCAGCCGACACGCCCGAGCCGAAGACGCAGTCGTCGGGCGAAGACGAGTTCCAGCTCGAGATTGAGAGCACGCCGCGCGACTCGGAGTTCGACTACTTCCGCCCCGAGTCCGGCACGCTGTACCACGAAGCAGTCAAGTGGGAAGGTGTGCTGAGCAAGCGAAGCGAGTGGCTGCGGCGGCTAGAGAAGCACTACTACGTGCTCGAAGGCAAGTACCTGCGGCGCTTCGCCTCGAAAGAGGCGTACCTGGCGTCCCGAGACGAGCCGCTGCTGCGCGACAGCGAGCGCCCGCGCCGAGGCTCGAGCGCTGCGAGCGCTGTAAGCCACTTGTACATCCTCGCGGGCGTGAAGGACTCGTCGACGCGCACGAACGGGTTCACGTTCATCACCGAGGACAAGAAGACGCTGCAGCTCGCGGCGCCGACAGCGGTGGAGAAAGTGATCTGGATGCGGCTGGGACTGGAAGCGATCGTCGCGATCCCGAGTCTCGCAGTCACGCCGCTGGACGTCGAGGAGTTCTACGCGATGCTCGTCGTGCTCTACACTGCGCTGCGCGGCAACTGGAAGACCGAGGGCGACATGGCGGTGACGCTCCCGCCGCCGTCCGAGCAGGTGTTCACGCGCTTCTTCCGCCTGCTGGACAAAGACATTATCTTCTGCTCCAACTACCCGCCGTCGGTGCCGTTCCACGGCTCGTTCCGCGGCCACTCGGGACTCGTGAGCTTCATGCACGAGTACGCGAAGAACACGATCTGGACGAACTTCAAGATCGGCGGCTTGTCGGTCGAAGGCTCCATCGCAGTCGCGTCCGGCAAAGAGGAGCTCGAGAACAAGCGCGACGGGCGCAAGTTCATCCAGAACTGGGTGCACAAGTTCACGTTCTACTCGGACGGCCGCCTCGCGCGCTTCGAGATCAACGGCGACGTCGTCGCAGCCAGTGCGGTGTTCAAAGTGCCCGGCGCCGCGACGACGCTCAAGCTGCCGCAAGATTTCAACGAAGTCGACGCCGAGCACGGCATGGAGGGCACGCTGCTCGTGCGCGTGATCCAGGGCAACGGTATCAAGATGGGCACGTCGCAGAAGAAAGTGGTGAAGGAGCCGAGCGTCTCTGTGTCGCTCGTGCACCGCGAGAAGCCGCTGCCGAAGCAGGACGCGTCGAGCTCGGGCAACTCGGCGCTCGGCGGGCTCTCGATGCCCACGCTGACGCGCAAGTTCAGCTCGGGCATCGGTATGCTGACTGCGGCGGCGAACCTGACGTCGGCGGCGAGCCCAGCGGTCGAGGTGGACCCGTTCAGCACAGGCTCGCCGCGCAACTTCACACAGCCGTCGTACGCGCCGACGCACCCGATCTGGAACAAAGTGATCCCGCTGTCGTTCAACAACGTGATCGGCACAGTCAGTCTCCAGATCGACGTCGTGGATCTGGTGAAAGGCACCGGCAGCGACGTGAAGATCGGCCACACGTCCGTGAATATCGCAAAGTACATCATGTCTGCCAAGTCCGGACGCACGCCGGAAGAGGAAGAAGCCGCGATCTCGTCCGACAGTCGGTGGTACACGATCAGCAACGTGAAAGGCGAGTACTGTGGCAAGGTGCTCGTGGGCATCACGTGTCGCCCCAAGGAGTTTGACGAGGACATTGCATCCGTGCAGCCACGTCTGAAGAAGAGCCAGAGCGTCGTGATTGACCACCTCCACCCGCCGACCACACAGATGCTGCAGTGGGATCCGCCCATGACGACCCACATTGGCTACGCTGCGACCCCGGCGACGCATGCGTACCAGGATGCAACGCGAATGGGCAGCGGCGGCTCGAACTCGATGAAGAGCGAGGAGTTCATCAGTGAGTACCGGCGCCACGGCTGGGCGAACGTGAAGCTGTCGCCCGAGACGCTCGCGCGCGCACGCTCGGACGGCTCTGCTCCAGTCGACGCGCCTGTGCACAAGCGCTTCCCGTTGACGACGAGCACGGACGCGGTGGTGTGCAAGGAGAACGAGAACATGCATACGTTCATGGTCTGCGGCGCACCGTTCACGGTCCCGAAGCACTACCAGCTCATCAAGGTGTGCGGTCGCGGCGCGTACGGCATTGTGATCGCAGCGACTGACACGCTCTCCGGCGGCAACGTCGCGATCAAGAAGGTCATCGACTGCATCTGGCACCCGCACCAGCTCAAGCAGATCCTCCGCGAGGCGCGGTTGATCCGCCACATGTCCCACGAGAACGTGCTGAGTCTCAAGGACTTGATCCCCCCGCCGTCGTACGCGGACTTCCGAGACGTGTACATGACGATAGATCTCATGGAGATGGACTTGCACCGCATCATTTACTCCAAGGAAGTGCTGCTGGATGACCACATCCGGTACTTTCTGTACCAGATCCTGAGCGGGCTGAGCCACATGCACAAAGCCGGCGTGCTGCATCGCGACTTGAAACCGAGCAACCTGCTCATCAATTCGGACTGCTTGCTCAAGATCTGTGACCTGGGGCTCGCACGCTCGAAGGAAGCCGAGGACGTCGGCATGACCGAGTACGTCGTCACGCGCTGGTACCGCGCACCAGAGCTGCTACTGGGCAGCGCGTACGGCGAAGGTGTCGACCTGTGGGCGGCGGGCTGCATCTTCGCGGAGATGCTCGGCCGCAAGCCGCTGTTCCCAGGCGAGACGTACGTGCACCAACTGCAGCTAATCATGAACGTGCTCGGCGTGCCGGAGGAGCACTCGTTTAAGGAGAACCCGCTCGCGAACAAGCTGAAGGGGCGGCAGCTGCTGAGTCGCACCCAGGCGGTCGCAGGCATCGACGTGAGCACGATGTTCCCGAACGCGAACCCGGAGGCGCTCGACTTGCTCTGGAAGATGCTCATCTTTGACGTCGAGAAGCGCATCACGGTCGAAGAAGCGCTGCGCCACCCGTACCTCGCCGCGTACTACGATGAAGAGCGCGAGAACCGGCCGGTGGAAGTCTTCCAGAGCTTCGACCTGGACGACCTGGACGAGAACGACCTGAAGGAGCTGATGTTCAAGGAGATCTGTCACTTCCACCCCGAGGAGATGGAGAAGCGCGCGCTGCAGCAGTCGGAGAACCCAGACGCGCAGGAGAAGCTCCCGTCCGGCTGGGTCAAGCGCGAGAGCCGCAGCGTGCCGGGCAAGTTCTACTACAGCAACCCGAAGCGCGGCATCAGCACGTGGATAAAGGAAGAGATGGATTAGAGCTGCTCTCGTTCTCTTGCTTCGTCAGTGTATTCGCGCAGCTGGTCAGGCTGTCGCACATCAGAGCGGGTGAGACGGAGCACGACGAGAAGGAGAACAGGATTCTGCTGTAGTTTGCCACCACAATATAAAGTTTGTCTATGAATCTCAAGCTGCGTGTCGTTGAGGTTTCTTGTGCGTGTGTGTATGTGGACGGAGCTCATCGACGAGCTCATCGACGAGTCTTTGCTGGTGGACGTGTCTTGTTTCGTTTATCAAAGACTTACTTTCGGGCATTCATGAGATTTTTCGCTCTCCATATAAAAAATGATGAACGGCATGCGGATGTGATGGTGGTAGTGCTCTCCACGCACACTCACGCATGCTCTTGGGAGGGGGGAACACTGCGGTGTCTCTTTAGCTGGCGATCAGTGGAGCGACGGCGCTTGCGTTCCGCGCCGCGTCCGGGGTGAAATAGATAGGTGGCCGACCGGAGCTCGAGCTCATTGTCGTCGTCGATGACGAGAACGACGGCGTCGACTCCAGTTGCTTGTACTTGTGCTGGCGCTGCTTGAGCTGATCCCAGCTGTAGCCGTACGCCGACTGCGACCCCGGGTCTTCAGTGTCCTCGTCCTCGTCGTCGTGTTCGTGAAACTGGATCTCGTAGCCGCCCCAGCCGCCATTGTGCGGACTCAGCGACTTGGACAGCCGCTGCGCCGCGCTCTCGCCGCTGTGCATGGGCGAGAAGAGCAGCTGGGCGTTGTTCACCGCCGCCAGCGACGAGTCATAGCGTCGTGGGGCTTTCTTCATGCTCGCCACACTCAACTCCAGCTCGTCCTGGTCCGTCGCCATCGAGTCCAAGCACGACCAGTAGTCCATCTCGCTGGAGATCGTCGACGTCGTCGACATGAGCGCGGTCGGCAAGTGCGAGAAGCGCTCCAAGATCGGCAGCTTCGGCTCCACCGCCGGGTGGTGCTTCTGCGCATACGCGCGCTGCCGCTTGCGACTGCTCAGCGCAAAGTAGTCGTCAATGATGCGGATCTCGTCTAAGTACGCTCTGTAGTCAGCCAGTAGCCATGCACAATAAAGAAAAGCCACACAGTCCGTCAGACTCGATGCTGTTTTCTCCCGTACGCAGACAGCCTCGTGAGCGTACCCTTTCACGCGCTTGCCATGCTTGTCCTTGAAGAACGTGTTGCGCTCTGACTCGAGCACGAGGTTGTAAAAGTCCGAAAGCATGCGGCTGCCGGTCGTCCCGGACGCGCTCGAGTACGACCGCGACGCATCCCAGCTGAAGCAGCAGCACACACACACATCGCATTCGTTCGCGTCGTCCGTGAGCCCCCATTTTTGCGCACATATCATCGAGGACACGTCACACGCCGTCGACGACATAGTGGCACTCGTCTCACCTCGGCAGGTCGCCCCCATCTTCGTCGTGGCTGAAGAGCGCTCCGCTGATGTCTGCGGCGCCGCTGCCGCCACTGCCAGTGCCGCCTGCCTCCGTTCGGCTTCGCAGCAGCGAGAGGCTGAGCGTGCGCTGCAGCTTGCCCAGCACCGACTTGTCGCTGCCGGATGACAGCGTGGCGTAGCTGCTGCTTCTCTTCGCAGCGCTGCCGTGCACGCCGTGCTGGTAGAACTTGGCGGCGGCGATCTCCACATCTGCACATGTCCATGCAGCACCCGTCCAAGTCAGCACACTGGCTCCAAATGAAGAAGAATAGTATCCCACGGGGGCATTGCAGCCGTTACTGCACACACACACACAGAAACACGCAATATGCACTGCGCACCAGGGTCGGGGCCACGATAGCAGCCGAGTGCAGCTCCCATAGCGCGCGGGCGAGAGCGGTCGTGAGTGGTCGAGGAAGCGCGCGTGCGCAGATGGACCAAATCGAGAAGTAGGCGCTCGCGGCGGTCGCGCGCTCTCGGTCGCAAGGCGCCTGCGGTCGGTCGCGTCGCGTCGCTGGTCACTCGCCACCGCACCCGCCTGCCTGCGCTTCTCTCTTGCTCGCTGTCTCTTGCCGCCGCCACCAAAAACTAAAAATAGCAGCGAGGCAGGAAGTGTTCAGAGCCTGCTGCCCAAAAGAACGCTTCCGAGAGTACCCAAAACGGTCGGCTGTTTCGCTTCGAGCCAAGCGTGGAGCAAGTTGAAGAGCTCTGTCGCCCAAAGTAAGCTCGCCAGCCCAAAATGAGGTGGCAGCCATCAAACACGCAGCCCCACTTCGCCGCGAAACGAATGCAGCAGAGATTGCCGCGCCGACGCTCTTGATTCCTTGCGGTCTCGCTCATCGAGATCGCGCGCAGGCGCAAGCGTCTGGTCGTAAGGGGTCTCTCTCTCAGCAATGCGGCAGAGAAAGCAGGCGACGCCTCGATCGCATACTCCCTTCAGACGCTGCTTCGCCGATCCTGCCAACGGCTTCATCAATCGCTTGTGCGCATTGGAATGTTCGGCTGCGGGTGATGGGGCGAGCCGTATCGAGTCTCTCCTCGCACGACAGCGAGAACGGAGAAATGAATGGCTACTGGTCGCAATCAGTCAGAGCCTGCGTGCGTCGTTTGGCCAGGACGCTCTGGGCATTCGCGAGGGAACAGCTGCCGCGCAAGACCAGCCTTCGCGAAAGCGCACTTGAGCGTCAAAGTGCTGTCTTGTCTTGTTTTTAAATAGTACAAACCGAGAGCATCCGAGCTCGTGATCGTGAACCCTTCCATCTACTCGTCACTCGAGCGACGCAAAGTAGACGCTCGGCTCGCAGAAGCGCACGACCACGGGCCGTGCAGCCGTCTTGAGCAGGTAGCGCGCGAGCGGGTACCCGAGCTCGCGCGTGCAGTCGCTTGCGACCGCGACGACGACCCAGCCGGCGAGCAGCGGCCCCGCGGCTCTCGTGCTCGCGCTCGTGGCTTCGTGCCACTGCACTCGGTGCTGCTGCTGCAGCGGCGGCGGCGGCGCAGAATACCTCTTCACGAGGCATGTGCGGCCGTCGATCGAGGTCTCGATGTCGAGTCCGAGCGGGCCGTCGCCAAACTCGATCTCCACCTCGTCGTCCACGAGCATGCCCGCCGCCTTCTTCGGTATCAGCGTGATCGGGTACGTCGCGAACGAGTCATAGCACTGCGCGAGGTACTTGTGCGGCATGTTCTTGCCATCCACGAGGACTCGGCGGTGGTTGCGGATGAAGTCCTCTTTGCCCATTTTGAAGCGCCTCGCCAGGTGCGGGTTGTGCGCGTCCGTGTTGAGCAGCACGAGCGAGAACGCGAGCGTGTACACCGCGTCTTCGGACGTGCAGACCGGATCGCGCGGGTTCGCCGCGAAGTACGCCGTGGCGAACGCCTGCAAGATGCGGTCGATCTTCTGCGCCTCGCCCGGCAGCACGAAGCGACCCAGGTACACGCGCAGTGCCACGTCGATCGAGAAGTCCTTGAACGTGAAGCCTGCAAAGGTGCATATGTGGAACAAACAGAGGCATTTAGCAAGCGCGCTTCATAGTGATGAGGCGAACGCCAGCGCGGCATGAGGCGAGTACCGTGTGCGTACTCCTGGAGGACGCTCAGCGACACCTCGTCCGGCTCGCCAAGCACTCGCCCGACCTGACAAGACAGCAATGCATCCACCCCCACGATATGCTTAGTGTAAGCATAAGAGTCGCGGTAGAAAGGAGGGACACGAGCGACGTGGACGTGAGAACGAACGCACCATTTTCGGGTCCATGTGCGGCATCTGGTGCAGGAAATGCGCCACTTCGCTCGGCGATGCAGGGGCTGGCGCAGTTGCAGAGCACACACACACCGACGACGCGTTAGTAAGCCTGCGCTTCACATACACATCTAGTACAACAGCTACGGTATTGGCGAACAAGGCAGCAAGACTCGCGAGCGTACCTGCGCTGCTCATGAGCTCCACGACGCTGGCGGCGTCGTCTCGCATCTCTCCTTCGTGCTGCTGGTGGCGTGGCGACGCGCCATCGGTCTGCGCGCTCCTCGTGTCTCCCTGCGTCATAATGCGGACAGCCCGCACACACGCAAGCAGGCGGTGAGTGGCGGCGCCGCGAGAGTCTCCGCCGCGCATCCAGCACGTCGAGAGCGCCTCGAGAGCGCCTCGAGTCTTACCTCGATCCAGCAGCCCATTTCCAATTCTGGACAGCATCAGAAAATCGCTGTTCTTTCTCTCCCTCTCATACACGATATGTGCCATTCTCAACTCCAGAATTGCATACAAAACCCGTCGGAGAGCATAACCGCATCTTGAAGCGTCGTTGTATCCATTCCCTCGCAAAAGATTTACCACTTGGACGACGACGACACCACCCAGCAGTCTCAGTGACGACAGGCATGGCGAAGGCTGCTGCAACTCGCGACGGCTCTGCGCAGCTCTTCCCGCGCGACTCGATCTATGAACTGCAGAAAAGCGTGCAGGGCGTGGAGCTCCTGTCGTTCCTGCCGCCGCCGGATGGCGTGAGCGACAAGCGCCTGAGCAAGTTCGTCGAGACGGCGTTCCACCCGCTGCGACCGTGGATAGCGGCCATCGAGCCCAAAGGCAACGGCGTCGTGTGGAACTACGAGACGAAGGAGATCGTGCACGAGTTCTCGCTCGAGATTTCGCTGGACGCCAGCGACGCTGCGGGGGATGACGCTGCTGCCGTCGCGGCGCCGCCAGCAGCTGCGTCGAAAGCCGGCGGGCTGCTCGCGAAGAGCTCTTCGCCGACTGCTACGACGTACATGAAGTCCAATAAGAGCAAGGGTGGCGCGCTGCGGATGCTGTTTTACGACCACGATGCGATTGCGACGGTGACGCAGAACGCCGCGGATCGCGTCTGCTTCGACGAGTGGATCGTCGTGCTCACGGCCACGCACGTTGTCATGTGCGATATGAACCAGAGCTCTGCGGTGCGAATCCATACTCTGCAGCTCCGTGGCTTAGCATGTTGATATGTCTGACAGTGTGTGGATTTGCTGGCGCTGCATGTGGGTTAGATCCGCTCCATCGCGGCGGACGAGCTGCACCGACAGGCGCCGTGCAGCATCGAGATTTTGCCGTCTGGGCTGCTCGCGATTGGCTGCCAAGACGGCAAAATACGCATCTGGAGCCCGCAGCTGTGGCGCATTGTCGACACCATCGACACAGGCTCGACGAAAGGTACTGCTGTTGTTATCCGAGTGATCAGCATTGCAGCGAGGCGATCATGGAACTCGTTGACTCAACTGCGCGCTCATCGTCATCTCCAAAATGCGATTGCTAGATGTCCAGCAGCTGCTGTTCCTCCCATCGCAGTCGCTCAACGCCAGCCGCAGCGGGAGCGGCTCGAGCGCGACGAGCTCTTCTGTACACGCGAGCTACGGCGCACAGCACCTCGTGGCAGTGGCGCTGGACGGGAAAGTCGTGACGTGGCGCGTCTCCGTGGTCGATGGCGCGAGCTTTGAGTGCAAGAAAGTGTCGGAGCTGGAGCTGAAAGAGGCGTTCAAGGCGTTCGACACCAGCAGCGGTGTCAACGAGCTCAAGCTGCACGCGCACCAGGAGATGCTGAGCGCTGCAGCGAGAGACGGACCCGTGTTCTTCTTTGATGTAGCGCCGCTCTTCCGACAAGCCAAGGGGTACGGTTGACTGCTGATGCCAGACTTTGTCTGCTCGTCGTCTTGATTTGTACTTGTTTCGCTCTCTCTTTCTCTCACAGCCCGAACCTGCTCGGCATCCTCCCATCCAACAAGCTCCCAGGAGCGCTCGTCGTCCCTGGACCGCGGAAATCGTCTTTCGTCGTGCTTTCGATCGCTCCGTCGACTGCAGCGGTACGACATTTCTATTCGACATTTGCTCATTCGATACCAAGCAAGACTGATGTGATGTCCTTGGTGATCGTCAGCAGGTGAGCATTTCCGAGCTGGTGAACAAGGGGCGACTGGTTGGACGCGACAATGTGCCGTCGAGCTTCCACGAGTTTGCAGTCAGCGCATCTTCGGAGTCGAAAGACTTGAAGCTGTTCGCGAACCAGGTACGCGGTATCTTCGCGAATCGCGATGGAGGGGGGTCTCACCGGAGCCTAACTTTGAACGGACTCTGTTGTGGATCTCCAATATTTGCTGAAGCCTCCAGCACTGGCCAAGAAGTTCAAGGTGCTGTCGCTGACATCCAGTCGCCGAGATGCAGACGCGTTGTGCTGCCTCACGACGTTTGGGCTGCTCATTTTGAAGGCCTGCTGCATCCCCGAGGTGACGCCTGCGTTCATCATCAGAGGCGCAGACAAAGCACCGCTCTTGGCGTTCCCTTCGACTGCGAAGGTCATGCTGCGGTTCTTTGGAGAAGAGACATCGGCGAAGCAGGAAGATCACAAGCTGCAAAGCGGTGGCGATGCTCCGAACGAGAAGCTACGGACGCCTTCGCTCCAGCCGTGTCCCAGCAACTCGACGTACTTGGCTGCGACGTTGCCTGCGAGCGCGCACATTGAGGTATGTGTCGAGCGTGGGGAGTGCGAATTAACCGAACCAGTGGTGGACTAATGTGTGTCTTGGCTTTCTGGCTGCTTCCAGATCCTTCAGATGGACTCCGAGCTGCGCAATCAGAAATCGATCACGATGAGCTCGATCTTTTCGGGAAACGCGATCGCGATCGCGTGGCATCCGACAAAGCCTCGCTTCGCTGCGCTTGTGGTGAGCGTTGCCAAAGCTTCTCGAAGTGTGTGTTGGGGTGTGCTCGTTATTTTCTCACCTTGCAGAACTGCGTAATCCTCTACGTGTGCTAGCCGCAAGATCCGAGCTCGCGCCGAATGACGCGCACGCAAACGTCAGCGCACATCACGCCGAGACGCCGTGGGTTTATGTTTGGCGGCAGCTCAAAGAACATCGGTGATGACGCGAGCGGCAGCGACGCTAAACTCCGCAACCAGATGGCGCGCATGATGGCGCTGACAATCTTCGAGATCTCGAAAGAGAGCGGGCATGTCGAGATGGTCGAGGAGAACTGCGCTGGAGCGGACGACCGCCTGCTTCACATCTTTTCGGGTCCACTGCTCGGCGTCGTGAAGTTTGAAACCAGCGATGATGCTGGAAGCAGTGGCGACGGCGGCTCCTCCAAGTCACTGACCGAGGCCCACCACAACGACAGTCCGTCGTCCATGATGCGCAGCAAGCGAACCGAGTCGTCGGTGTTTGCTGCGATCACGCCGACGTTCGCCTCTGGCGGCAGCGGAAGCGGATCACTCTCGGAGCCTCCAGCAGTGTCTGAAGTGGACACGAGCGACATGAAGAGAACCTTCCTCGAGTTCTATGAGTGGGACTCGTTGACGAAGAGCGAGCAGAGCAAGCCGACTTTGGGCAGCACGCTCAAGCGAGTCGGGAACAGCGCGGTCGAGTGTCCGCTTGCGCTAGAATGGGAGTGCACGACGAACCGCTTCTGCGCGCTGATCTACCCAGCGTCCGTGAAGATCTACCGCGCGACTGCTGCGCCACCCGACGTGGTGTGTCTCCACGAGATCCCGACGTCGCAGCCGGCACAGTCACTCAAGTGGGTCAACCACACACTCTTCTTCTCGACAAGCGACGAGGTTAAGTGCTGCATCGTGTCGAAGACTCGCTGTTTCACTTTCGACTTGGCGTCGACCATGGTTGCCGACGAGACGTTGGACAGGGCTGCTCGCGATACGTCGAATGAGTTTCCGCAGCCAAAGGTGAGTCGCTCTCTTCCGTTGCTATGGGCGCAATACGTCCAAGGCTCAACAAATCTGACGCTATCTGGGTGTGACAGAGGCTGCCCGCAGGCGCGACAGCGGTCCTCGGAGTCTTCAACCAGCAGCTCGTGCTCGCCGGACCGGTGCAGGCGTTGCACTCGATCGACCTCTCGAACCGCGTGCTGCAATGCTGCATTCTGATCTCGCGCGGCAAAGAAGAGCAGGCGCTGCAAATGGCTGAGACGCTGAGTCCGGCGCTCTCAGACTGGCTGGGCTCCGTGTTTGAAGCGTTCGGGTGCATCCAGCAAGCGCTGAAGCTGTCCAGCCTGTCGACTGCGCTCAAAGTCAACATCTGCATCAAGGTACGCCGTTTTTCACCCACTCTCGAATGCATGTTCGCTGTTGTAACCATGGGAGACTAACGCACACTTTGAGCAGCACAACGTGCTGGATGAGCTCGAAAAGCTGCTCGCGAAACCGCACAGCGATTCACCAGACCTCACGGTTTGTATTGCCCCTACCGCCGAGGCGTTGCACTGCGAGCTGCACGAACTCACTCGATTCCTGTTTATTGATCAGGGCACCTCGCTCTTCCAGCGAGGCTGCATGAGCTTGCACCGCGCGAACCAAAGTCCCGAGTGTCTCCAACGCATCTTCCCCATCGTGCTGGCGTCCAAGCGGTACAATGACGCGATCTTCATCGGCTCGCTGCTGCGCGACCAAGAGGTACGCACTCAGCGTTCCGTCGCATGCTTTCACTGACGAATACAGACAGCTTGAACTGAATCGTGAGCTCGTTTTTGTGAATGCAGTTCCTCGTGCAGGCGTACTCTGCGCGCGAAGACTGGCGAGCGGCGCACCACTGCGCGAAGCAGAGCTCTGACGCTTCGCTCAGAGCACAGTCCGACGAGTGCGTCAGCAAGTGGAACGACGTGATCCAGGCGCCGACTTCGTCCTGGAAAGTGATTCTCGAAGCGCAACACATTCGTCCACCTGATGCAGTAGCGCTGGCGTCGTCAAGTCGCTAGCTGTGTGCATATTGCCGCAACTGGGCAGCTCGCTTCGTGACGAGAGACCGAGACACCAGAGCATCGATAATGAATACGTCTTGCATGTTTTCCATTCGCATTCGCATCTGTGAAGCCTTCGAGCATTTGCTGGCTCGCGAGTCTGAAAGATCGCGCCGACGCTTCGCGAGACTCGTCGTGCGCTGCGTTCTGGGTACTGCGGCATCTGGCATTTGGCTGCTGAAGGCAGGAAGACGAACGAAAGCATGGCGCTGCTGCGCATCGAGCCACACCGAGCGATCGCGACGCTCGACGGGCACCGCGCTCGGCAAGCAGAGCACGTGCTCTTCCATCCGGTGAGCACTCAAATTGGCGACCAAGCAGCTTTCGATTCGTTAACTCTCGGCTGCTGGCGGCAAAACTGATCTCTTTCTCCTGCACTTGCGCTTCGACAGACTCGCGGCTCCCTCATCTCTGTCACGAGCTCGCTGCTGCAGGAGATCGACCTGGCCACTGGCGCGCTAGTAGGCGAAATCGACTTCGATCTCCTGTCCATCGCGCCGCCAACTGCGCAAAGCGACAAAGCGCACGTGCTCGACCATCTCGTCGCTGTCGGGAGCTATTATGTGGTCGGAGTCTTCCAGTCGCGGTACGCGCTCGTGTGCCTCCTGCTTGTGTTTGTGCGTACTCTGTCCCAGGCTTCGCTGACACTGCTGCGTTCCTGTTTGCACGATCCCCCAGCTTCCTTGTGGTCTGGGATCTCCAAGAGCACGTGCTCCAGTCGATCTCCGAGGTCGAGAAGATGCAGAAGAGCATGCTCGCGATCGCCGGCTCGCTCTGCAGCGACCACTGGCTCTTCTACGCGAGTGAGGGCAGCGCGAGCATCAAAGTCACGAGCGTCGACTCGAAGGAGATCCCAAAGAAGATCTCGCGCAAAGCCGCGAACCGCAGCGTGCAGCTCGTGTCGCTCGCGTACAACACGGCGAAGCGCACGCTCTGCTGCGGCTCGTCGGACGGCAGCGTGCAGTTCTATGCGTTCTCAGAGGACAACGCGCTCGGTGGGAAAGACGAGAGTTCGAGCGCGACGCTGCTGTTCACGACTCCTGCGAACCAGTCACCGGCGGTGCAACTGACGTTCGCGACCACGGGCTCGAACGCGAGCTACTTGGTCGTCGGCTACCAGAGTCGGAGCATCGAGGTCTGGTCGCTGCTCGCGAATGGTGCAGGGTCACGACAGCGAGACCCGCAGCGCGTCGCTGCGACTCAACTGTGCGTAGAGCTTCGACTCGTGTCTGTCCATCTGTGCACACTCTAACGGCGTTGTGTGCTTGCTCCACGCGCCGCAGATCCCCGCAGCAAGCCGTGGACTTTGCCAGAAAGAGCGGCGAGCTCGCGTTCAGTCTGCACCCGCAGCGTCCGATCCTCATTGCTCACTGGCACTCGCACAGCAGCAGCTCGAGCGTCGTCGCCTGGGAGTTCCGTCCGACTATCGGGGCGGGTAGTGGCGCAGGCAGCGGCGGCGTGCTGTCCGAATGGTCGGAGCTCATCTCGGCGCATTCGCGAGCGTCGTCAACGCACAGCGGCGGAGACGACAGCAGCAGCTGCGCTGCAGGCGTTTGCTGGCACCAGGGCAGCCTCGTGTGCTACAAGTCGATCCACTCGCGCTCGCTGTCCATTCTCACAGTGAGCAGCAGCAACACTCCGGAGGCAGCCTCGGAGGAGTGGCCGAGAGCACTGATCCCCCCGTCGCTGACGTCCAAGTTCACGCTCAGCCTCGAGCAGTACTGGAACTACCAGGACATCCCGGCGAGCCTGATGCAGATCACGACCAACCCAGAGCCTTCGAGCGGCGCGGCGGAGTTCATTCTGCAGCACTTTGCGCTCCAGACCGGCGCGAGTGAGAAACTGGACGACCTGCCTGTGTGGAGGAACTACCAGGGCAAGTCGCTCGTGCCCTGCACCTTGGTCTCGAACCAGAGCCAGACGGTTGCGTGTGTCAAGCTCAGGGACCCCGCGAAAGCCCAAAGCTCGCTGCCACCGTCGACGACTCCCAACAGCTCCGTCGACGCGGAAGACAACAGCTTTTCGTACGTCGTGGTGGAGACCAAATCAAAACCCGGAGCGAGCTCAGCTCGTCGCAACGAAGACGCCGACGGTGGCGACAGCGGCTCAGCGGCGTTCCGAGTGTCGTGTGGATCGCAGCTCGACGCGCTGGACTTCTGCTTTGCCGAATTCCGCACCGACGAAGCCAAGCAGACCCATCCGTGGGTGCTCGTCGTGCTCGCGAGCACGGGCAAATCGCTCTGCGTGCAAGTGAAGTGCGACCAGGTTGAGAGCTCACGGATCCTGCTGCAGCGCGAGGTGCTGCGTGTGTTCAGCTCTCCGATCGCGCTGTCGTCACAGTCTTCTCACTGCTCCACAGTCGGCTCGCGCTTGCTTTACGTGACGGCAGATAGCGCAGACAGCTCACGCCAAGTGCTGCAGCTGAGTGGCGACGACCTGAGCGTCCCAGCCGTCGCTGCTGGCGCATCAGCGACGACGACATGGAAGGCGAATGCAAACGAGGGGATCACCAAAGCCACGTGGAACAAGACTGCAGCTGGAGCGGCATCCGCAACCGAAGACTCGGAGCTGCTCCTCGCGGTGCAGACAACCACGCGGCTCGTGGTTCTGGACAAAAGCCTGAACCAAGTGCGCGCGTACGACCTCGTTCGTGACTTGCACGCGCCGCAATCGATGCTCTGGATGGCGCAGACGCTGCTCTTTGTCACGAAGGACAACCAGCTGCGGTACCTGACGCCGCTCCGAGCCGACCTCGCGTCACAGTTCTCGCGACTCTCGCGACTAGTCTGCTGTCTCAAGGACTCCGATCGCGGCAGCGTGCAGCGCACTGAGCTGCTCTCGGTCTGTGGCGACCGCCTCGCGTACGCCGTCACTGATCTGCGCACTTTGGAAGCCAAGGCGTTCTTGCGACCAGTGGCGATCTGCGAGCCACTCGTCGCGGGATTTGTGACTCCGAATGCGAAGCTCAAGGCGATCCTCGAGCGCGACGTGCTCGTGTTCGCAATGTCGGGCGGCACTGAGTCACTGTGTCCGCTCACAGACTTTCTCCTCGAGTTGCTGTACCACGAGTTCGGCTGGAAAGAGACGACACTACGCCTTCTGGATGCGTTGACGAACCCAAGCGCTGGTGGTTCTGGCTCAGCGGCTGCCGCTGCTGCTGCTGCGCTCGGTTCAGCGACAACATCGTCGTACCCAAAGACGTCGCACCTGTCTACGGCGCTGCTGGCGTCACTGTATCTGCACTCGCACAAGTGGAAAGAGTTCTTGCAGGTGTTCCTCGCAACAGACCCAGGACTGGAGGAGTACGCGCTCGCAGACGAAGACAGTGGCGCAGCAGCAGCCAAGCTCCCGTCCCGCACGGGTCAGCTCGCGCAGCGCTTCCGCCGCTTTGGACGGATCCTGGACGCGATCGGGCAGTCGGCGCTGGCACTCAAGTGCTTTGACTTGGCCGGTGACGACTTGTCCATCCTCGAGATGACAAAGACGGTTGGCGGTTCGCATTCCGCTTCAGCGGCGGCGGCGATGCTGACGTCGCTCCAGAGAGACTGGGCGACGATGAACCCACCGCTGGCGTCGCTTGTGAGTGCTGAGAGCAGCGCTGGCAGCAAGGGAGCGAGCGCAGCTCAGCTAGCGTCGGCCATCTGGCGCCGCCACGACCTGTTCTCACTGCTCTGCTGCGAAGCGCTACTGCAGAACGAGCGCCGCAGCCGCTTGCTCACGAGCGTCAAGCCATTCGACAAGATGACGGTGTTGGCCACGAAAACGGACAGTGTGAGTGGCGGCGGCGATCCACTGTCCTCCACCTCGCTGGACAAGTCGAGTTGTCCGCGTGCGAGCGTCCTCCAGTGGAAGCGCCTCGTGCCGGAGGACGCGAAGGACTCGGTCGGTGTGTCCACGACGCCGCATTTCTCGTCCGAAGAGCCGAAGAATCCCAGCTACGGGCTCGCGGCGTCCAGCAGCTCGCTGCTGTCTGGTGGTGCAGGGAGTGGCTTGGCGACTGCTTCAGGCGACAATGGTGTAGGTGCTGATGGCATTGGTGCGGCAATGGGCGGAGGGGCTGCGGGCTCAGCAGCGGCTTCCAGCACCGGCGACAGTGGCAAGATGACGATCGGTCCGTTCGTAGACGACGAAGACGCCGTGGTCGCCTACTGGCGCTTCGAAGAAGGCGCGACGCTGCCTGAAGATGCAGGCGCGAACGGCACGCCTGTCGAGTCGCTGGACACGTCGAAGCGCGAGAACAACCTGCAGCTGGTCGGCTTTGGGTCGGCGACCACGCTCGTGACGTCGAGCGCGCCGGTCGACAAAGGCGAAGAAGGTCGCATCCAGGAAGAGTTCGCGCTGCGCTTCGCCGCGAACGAGGGCTCCGCTGCTGAGGATCAGCTGCACGCCTCGGGAGAGAGCGGCGCGAGGTGCATCGTGCGCGCCGGGAGCACGCTCGACATCGGCTTTGTGTTTGACGAGGATCCGTACCGCCGCAAGCTCACGTTCGAAGCCTGGGTGCGCAACTTCGTGTTCGCGAAGAAACAGCAGCAGCAGCAGGAAGATGACGACGGCGACAGCTTCGACGCTTCGCCGTCACAATTCGCAGACTCTGGGACGCGCACGATCGTGTGCCGCAAGGGCGGCGGCAGATACGACGACGACAGCAGCCTCTGGTGGAGCTTCGCGCTCGTCGACGGCTCCTTGGTGCTCGAGTTTGCTGGCCACTCGATCCGTTCCGACGAGCGCGTGGCGAACGCCGCGTCGTGGCACCACGTGGCGTTCTCGGTCGACATTCTGTCGTCCAAGCAGGCGAGCGTCAAGCTTTTCCTGCACGGCCGCTGCGTCGGCGCAAAGGACGTATCAAGCGTCGAGAGCAACGCGAAGCTGTACGCCAGCGCGCTGTCATCCGCGGCTTCGTCGGAGAGCGGCGTGCTGTCGCACTTGCACGTGGGCTGGCAGCTCCGCGAGTACGAGATGACGGAAGTGCGGCTCTGGGCCGCCGCGCGCACGCAGGACCAGCTGAGCGACATGAAGGAGAACTACTTGGGCATCGCCGAGGCGAAGAAGCGCATGAAGATCGCGATCCACCAGCGCAACTGCCAGTGCGAGAAGTGCCACGCGCGCCGCACCAAGGCGCCGGCGATGAAGCTCGCGATGGCCACGCCGTTCCCGACCACGCCGCCGTCAGCCACCGTGCGCGACCGTCGTCGCCCGCAGCCGAAGGCATGAGAACTCCATCTGGACGAACCGAGGTGAGCACGACCATGCGCGAAAGCATCGACAGAAACGAACTCCTGGACATCAATCAAATGGTTGGTTGCGCGGTGCCACGCATTTCGTATTTCAAACCGAGCGTGTTACTTTTTAGGAAAAAAAAGTGGTAAATGCCCTGAAGAGATCCCTACCATGGAGAAGAGAAGACGACAAGCTCCTTACAGGGTCTGCTTGATGAACTTGTTGATCTCCTCACCGCGGTTGCCGGCGTCACCGCCCTCGGCAAAGTGGAGCAGCTTCTTGGTGTAGCCGCCGTTCGGCGAGGACAGCTGGAACGGCCAGAGGAAGTTCGACGCCTGCTTGAAGTGCGGGCCCACCGTGAACACCTCGTGGATGAGGTCTTCGATACAGATGATGCCGACGTGGCCGAGCGACTTCTCGATGATCGCGTTGTCCGTGAGCGGGATGCGCTGGCCGCGGACCTTGCCGAATCCACGCTTGTAGATCAGCTCGCGGGTCGACTTCAGGTTCGGGTAGCCGTACGTGATGAACGGCTCAACGAGGCGGAGCATGTTGATCGTCGCCTTGTTGAGCTTCACGAACACGCCGTTCTGGATCTGGCGCAGACGGAAGAGCTGCAGGATCTTGCGCACCTTCGGCGACACGCCAATGATACCGCGGATACGGATCACGAACGCGAGCTTGGCCTCCGCTGGCACGAAGAAGTTGCCCGTGCTCTTCGCCTGGCGGCGGAGGAGCACATTCTGCTTCTCGATCTATCACGAAGAAGGACAGAGAAGGGATGCGTGAGTCTCGCGAGCCTTGATGGATGGATGGATGGATGAAAGAGAATTTCGACAAACGCAGGGGATGGTGCTCACCTGGCGGTACTCCTTGACGTACTTCTCGGCGCTCTTGAAGGCGATCTGACGGACCTTCTTGCGGTGGGCCTTCTCAGTGACAGCCTTGGCGGCGCGCTTGGCCTTCACCTGCTCGACGGTGCGACGCTTCTTGAGGATCGACTCTGGGACGAGGCTACAGAGAGAGATAGTGGAGGGAGGAATAACAGAATTAGGACGGGATGCACAGTGAATATCGGAAGGGACTTCGCACACAGTCACAGGCACAGCTCTCTCTCTCTCTCTCTCTCTCAATGTCATCGTCTGACAACCAAGAGGAAGAAAGACAGAAGAACCATTGCCACGTGACACGACGTGCAGTCGGCTTCCGATACACCCGTCATGATTGCATTTCAGTGGAGTGGCGACTCGCTCACAGAGTTCGTCGCCACACACACCAAATCCTCCAAGATGCTGCGCTCACAGGCGCACAAATGGAGATTTAAGAAGAGAGAGACCGACCGAGCACGCGCGGCGCATGCACAGTCAGCTCTCAGCTTCCCACATCACTTTGAAGAGAAGAGAAGATCCGGCGTCCCTCGCCCGCTCGCTCGAGATGATCACCAGCGGAACCGAGGTTCTGGTAGGATTACAGCACACGCACGAGACGCTTGAGCAGAGGCGGGGACTCGGGCTTCTTTACTCTCATTTCCAGCCATGCACCGTCACCGCACACTCCGCCTGCAAACACGTTGCCGTCGCATTCCGTACGCGGGAGCGCGGGAACAAGCGACGACATCAGGTAGGAGAGTGGCGGCGAGAGGATGCAGGCGACAACCCATGAGTAGGTCTATCCGAAGCGCGGTTGGTTGAATGCACGTCGCGACACGTGGAGCTCACTCGAGAGCGATGACCAGCGCGTGGGGCAAAGAGACAGAGCAGAGGCAGACCGGATGATCCGCCCCCCTCCCTCGTCCCCCTCGCTCGGCAGTCGACGCGTCTGTCTGGAGCTGTTCTTGGTTCTTCGCTCTTCGTCTCGCGCGGCGTCACGCTGGGAAGTTCGTTCACGCAGAGACGAAGACGCGAGAGATGGCGAGGAGAGCTGGCGCTGGCGCCTGCTGACGGGTGCTTGAGCGCGTTCACGCGCACACGAGGGCGGCAGCGGCGACGTACACTTTCGGGGCAGCAGCGACAGGAGCCATGATGCTTGGTTTGAACTTTCGGTTTGAAAAGTGCTCGCAGGCGTGGAGCAACGCAGACGCAAAGCTCCTTGCGGCTCTCGCCCAACCAACCGAGCGCCAGATTGACTGGCCGAGACAGCTGCAGCCTCCCAATTGGCTGAAAATAGGATTACTGATGTGGACCACCTCACATAGCTCTCTTTTTGAAAATCGCCGCTATCGTTACAACAGCAAGCTGAGAAGAGCCATGTGTTTTGCAAGATGAACGCTTCAGCAGCGTCACTCGCGCGTCAGAAAAAATAGCAGCACCGCTGCGACGAGAATAGCAGTCGCGCGTGGTGCCGCGCACGACGAGCAGGACACACCACACCGCTCAGCTTCGCGCAGTGGCTCGGCAGCCAGACAGACAGGCAGGCGGAAGACTCGCGACAAGCAGACCAGCCGGCGAGAACGATGGGTGCGGAAGCGGGGACGTCGCTGCTGCCGAATGTGGCGCTGCTGGCGTTCGGCTTCCTCCTCGGCAGAGTGCAGTTCCTACCGATCGCGGCGCAGCTCGTCGACGAAGTCTGCGCATTGTCCACTGCGCGCAAGGTACGAGATGGCGAGCATGTGCAGCAAGTAGGAGCCGCTGGGTGTGCTTTGTGGTGGAGGGTTCGCTGATGTGAAGATGTGCATGGCGTGGCTGCGTGCAGGTCGCGATCGCGCTCATGTTCGTCGTGCTGATCGCGCTGTACCTGCTCGTGTTCCTGCTGCCGCTCGACTGGATCGCTCGAAAAGTGTGTCTGCATGCTCACGTGATTGCCATGCATCTCTCTGTCTCTCTCTTACCTGTGGTGGTCGTCTGCTGACGATGTTCCCTCTGATGGCTGCTGCGTCCATCCAGGAAGCGAAGAGCGCCGAGCAGCGCGATCACGCGCCGACGTCGTTCCGGCGGGAGCTGCGGCGGCGCGGGAGCTACAGCATGAGCTACGTCACCGATATCAAGGCGCACGTGTTTGCTCGGTCATGATGATGGAAGTATATAGTAGTAATGGAGCCATTTTGCACACCAGCCTGACTCGCTCGCCGCTCAGCTCTATTCGCCCCGCGCTCTCGAGGAACTCGACGGGGGGTGGTGAGATCTGTTGCTTGCATCGTCGTCCAATCTGACTGCTGTTGCTGGTGGTATTGGTGACGCTCCAAGTCGCTCGTCCGGTTTCGAAGGCGACGAGGGAATCGACGAGTTCCCTGATCTCTTCTTCGAAAACAGGTGCGCGATCGCGTTTTTGGCTTTCCCCGCAGTGCTGCGGCGGTGTCGGTGGCTCGGGTCGCCCTCAGCGTCACATGCATGCTCTAGATCTCCCTCGCGTCGCGGCGATGGAGCAGGCGACACATTCGTAGCCGAAGAGGGCATTGGCAGTCCTCTGTGAACGGCTTCAGCAGGTCGCACGCTCGGTATCGTGTGCTTCTTGCGCAGCGAGCGGTGACTTTCTGGGAGCTCCAGCTGGAACTTCTGGGCAGTATCCTGCGAACTCGACGGCGCTGTAGCTGCTCGCGCGCGTGGACTCATCTCCATGGGCTTTGGTGTCGGGATCGACGACGCAGGGACGACAGACGAGCTCTGCGTCGCGTTGCTAGCGAGCGACGTGACAGTGGTTGAGAGCGACTTGAGTGGCGCGAGCGCGTCGAACTGGCCCCACCGCGTGATGTCGACTTGGTCGCGCAGGAAGTTTGCGATGTTGGTGAAGTTCCGCCCCACCTGTGAGAGAACGTCGAGGATGACGTCGCGTCGGATCCGAAGCAGGAGATCCATCATTGAGCACGTCTTGTCGCAGTACACGAGCGCGTGCACCTTGACCTCGAAGCCGCGCATATCCTCCAGCGGCTGGTGGTTGTGGTGGTGGCTCTTCTTGTTCTTGTACGTCACGACGACCTCGACCGTACCAATGCGGATGCGCTTGAACAGGATGTTGGTCTTCGCGCGGTCTTTCATCTCGCTGACCTCGCGCTCGGCTGCGTCTTGCTGCGCCTGCTGGTCACTGCCGCGAGCAAGGTCGTCGTCGCTGCGTAGGAGAAGCTGCGTCTCATTCGCCTGGTTACCAGTCGCTTTGGACATCCACATTGACGCTTCTTCCTGGATCGTGGTGAACGATTTTGTTCTCCGGGTAGCCGCAGCGCTGTCACTTTCGTCTTTGTGCGCCTTGCCGAGTCCGAGAGGGTGTGCGGCTTTCCCAGCCACTTTCACCGCTTTCTTCAGCGCGGAGCCGACGAGACCATCGCTGGAGGAACCAGTCGGTCGAGCCTGCAGGAATTTCGAGCGCACTTCATCGCGCTTCTCTTCTTGCGTGCTGCTTGACGCTGCCGTCGAGGTGAAGAACGCCACCAAGTGCAAGATGACTTCCTGTGTGATGCACACCTGGAGAGGGTGGACGTTCACTTCAAAGTGCTTCACGATGGTGATCCCGCCGACCGGCGCAGCAATCTCAGCGTCGACGCGAAGGAAAACGTTTCCGCCTCCCCACGTGTTTGACGTCGACGACGGCTGGAGCAAGTCGGGATATGGCGTGCCGGGACACAGGTTCTGCGTCGACAAATCTTGCAGGGTCAGCGTGAATGAGCCCGACTGGTCTTCAAACTGCTTCATCTTGAAGCGCAGACTGCTCATGCTCGCGCGGACGATGTCCATGTTCGCACAGCTCAGCGTGAGCGAAGCGCTTTGGAGGTGGAAGTCCATCTCCACGTTGGGCAGCGGCTCCAGCTTCTTCTGCTCCGAGCGAACCATGCTGTGCAGCATTTCAGAGACAGACTCGTATTGCTGCGTGAACCGTTGCAAGTCGTCGCTGTGCTGCTCGATATCTCCGTGGGTGTTCCCAGAGCCCGACATGCTCATGGTCGTGGTGAGCGACGACATTGAAGTCGACGAGATCTTTCTCCGGCGAAACAACGGCGACGTCTCCATCTCGAACGCTAGGCTTCGGCTGTTCTCCGCGGCAGCGAACGCGACGTTCGCTCGCTCGCTCACGTAGTAGCTCCACCTACACGATTGATGCCACTGGATGTCTGCGATTTTCCACTTGAGCTGCTTCTTCAGCACTCGGAGGTGGTGGATCGAGTGTGCGTCCGAGGAGCCCACGACGCGCGTCGCCTGGAGCATCCTCGAGTAGTCCGGAGTTTTCTTCGACGCGACTTTCGCCGTGATGAGCGTCGTCAGCGCCTCTGCGAGGTTCTGCAGAATATCTTTGGACATGACGTTGAGCCCGACCTGGATCGTCGGGATCTGGAGGTCGATCTTGTTCAGAATGGTGGCGTTGCGATCGACCCAGATGACGACTTTCGTCGGGATCGGAGCGATCACTTGCTTGAGCAACCCGTAGGAGCTCGGGCAGTACGAGCCGTCAGGGAGCGTTTTGAGCCAAATGATCCGCGACTTCACGTCGATGTCCAGCGGCGCCGTGAACAGCTGGAGTCCGTCGACTTTCAGGTCGATGAGCTCGTGGCACGAGTCGGACGAGACCGAGTCTTTCAAGCTCCCGCAGTTTAGAGCAAGCAGCACGGATCCCTGCTCGCAAAAACGATCCGAGAACGGTTAGAGCGGCCATTCGATCCGAATTGCATTGCGTCGGCAAGTACGCGTGACGAAACACCACATACCTTGTGGAGATGGTCTTGAACGCTGATCTGGCAGTCCATGAACTTCACCATGAAGAACGACTCGACAATGTTGGCTCCAGACGGGGTGGTCTGCGTGTGACCGCCGTTGGTCGATGCACTTGAGCTGCCATCTGACGCTGACGAGTCCGTTTTGTCAGTGGCGTCGTCAGAGAGGAAGCTGGGTGGCGAAAATCGTCTGGCAAAGCTCCCGGACGTGTCGCGAACAACGCTCTCGTAGAAAATCGCGCCAAACTTTGGGTCTTCCGTGAGCGATGTGATCTTTTTCGGACTCGAGTCTGTGGCATGCAAGAGAGTGGAAGATACCACAGAGTGAACAATGCGTCGCAGCGACGAATGCAGGCGAGGGAAGCTCAAGCTCCATACCTTCATTTGTGACGATCGATGCCAGCTTCTCTTCTCCTGGACCGCTGTCGTCCGATTCCCCCAGTAGCTCGGGGACGCAAACGGTGATGATGCGCATCCAGTTTTCGACAATGTCAACGAGAGCCTCAACCGCACCAAGCGTCACGAGAATGCGAGCTTCGCGTGCCGACAAACCCATGAGAAACCCGAGTCTCCGGAACTCTTCAACGAAAGTAGCCTGGTAGCTTCTCTCGCCGTGCTGTTCGAGTTCACCAGGTTCGCCGGTTTCTGCGTTCGGGTCGTGATCGGTGTCCCTGAAGCAGTACGGGTTGTGCTGAGCGATCGAGAAATGCTCCAAGATGTTTTTCTTTGTTCGAACCCTTGTTTCAGTCGCGTTGCTGCTGGGCGAGAACGATTCTGCACGCTCGTCTGCGACTGAACCTGACGGCCCTGGAGACATGGCTGCCGAGTCGTCGTGAGTGGGAGTTGTCTCTGAGCCACCGCCAACCTTCAGAGCCATGTGCTTCACGGAAACGAGCGACTCGCCTCGACTTCCAGACTGAGGCGTGCAGATCCGAACCTGGATGTCCTGAACAGCCACGGTGACGTCATGCACGATCCAGACCTGGTCGCTGAACGGGACGCGCAGTCGACGAGCCTTGATTTGCTTTTTTGCCGGCGCTTGAACCGCTTGGAACAGCTCGTGGGTGGATGCTAAGATCGCGCCAGATATCGCAATCTGCTCGTTTATGAACGCGCGGATTCCGACCGGGTGCTTCTCGCTGTGGTACAGAGCGAGATCCAGCCCCACAATCGTGAATTCTTCGACCGAGATCCCCTTGCAGATGCTTAGGAAGCTTGGTGTCGCGCTTCGAAGCGTCAAGGTTGGCGATACCAACGATAGTCTGTTTCTCCGGCGACGAGGGAAAGGCGTCCGTGGCAGTTTGAGATACAGCGAGGCAAATCGGATGAGCCATTCGATGTGCTTCGTGTACAAGACAATCGCCGTGCGGGTCGCAATGTCGTGCTTTGATCGAGCGTCACTTGAGGCGGGCGACCCGACACTGGCGTTCCCAGAGCTCATTTTCCCTCGAACGAAGACTGACAGTCCAGTCGCTTGATATCGTTTCAGCGGATTGTCGGCCAAACCGGATCGCGGTTGAAGTTGGTCGGGCTTGAGGAGTCGGGATGCCCAAGAATCGAGGATAACTCTGCTGTCTTTGCTCTCGCCGCTCTCTTCGGCGACGTACTCGATTGGAAACCCGAAGTGGACTGCGCTGTTGCCTCCTTCACTCAACCATTTTGTCCAGAGCTCCGCGCTGATGTTGCTGAACTCGGCGATGTTCGAGAGCGCACCAGGCTCGATTTTGGCGGTCAGTCGATGGAGATTTACACTCGTCTTCCCGTACGAGTAGTCGAGCATGAGATGCTGAAGCGCGATCTCTAGGTAGTCGCTGACGTCGAACGACGTCGAGCAGCACAGCAGCCGCACGGCAGCATTTCGGATGGACACGCTGACTCGGCCGTGGAAGAGTCGTCGCGCGATGTCCCACGGCGGTGTTCCGCACTGCTTGTCGATGTCAAAGAGCAGCAGCGGCAGCAATCCTTGCGCCAAACCGGCGATTTCGTCCAACGTGTACAGGTAGCTGGGACCGAAAAACGCGATCGGGTTCTCGAGTTCCACTGCGAGGTTCACGAAACTTCGCAGCCCCGCAAAGAACAAGGACGTCTCTGTGCCACTCGTCGCCGTCGCAGCACGTGCAGCCACAGCGATGATATCTCCGGAGAGTCGGAGCTGACTGCAGACGAGCAGTGGAGTGGCGAAGTTCCTCATCCGCACCGATAGATCTCCGATCTTCACGTCCATCTTGATGCCCTCAAGAAGACCGAACGACGGAGAAAATCGCGAGTACTCTCGCCCATACCGCGCAAATACCGTTCCAACAGACTCGGTTGCTTCGTCGAGCTCGTGCATGAGCTTCACGGTCTTCCTCCTATCGCTCTCGAATGACATGTCGGTGGAGAGATGCCCGATGCGGACGCAGAACAGCGCGCCGCACGAATCGGCCTCTGCCTCGCGGCTTTGCTGATACTTGGACTGAAGCTTCTTCACTTTCTGGAAGTAAATTTTCGAGTTCTTCTCCACGAGCAGCGCTTTCATCTCTTCGTACGCGTCGCCGCACAGCATGTCCGCGTTCGTGAGCTTGAGCGTCGCCACTTGCTCCTCCAGCACCTGCGCTCTCAGCTCTTGCTCTTGCAGCTCTTCAAGCCAAAGCGGGTACATTCGCTCGAGCCAGCTCTCGAGACGCACATCGAGGCATTCGAGCGCTAGATTCTCGACTGACAGCCACACTTGCAGGCGTCCCGGAGTCAGCGGGACTCTCAGGAAGTACTGATAGAACTCGTCATCTTGAGGTCGCCAGAAAGCGGCCATCGTGGTCGCCAACGGCTCAAGAAACGGAGAAACCGCCTCCTGAATGGTGCTCACATGCCGCAAGAACGAAATTTCCGTCGATAAGCGGACGCGGACTCCCTCGATGTCAATCAGCATCCCGTCGCTTCGAGAGGATTCGCTCGACCGAGCGTCTCCGCACGCCGCCATTCGAAGCCGCAGCGCTTCTTCAAACTCTCCGAAGACGTAGTCGTCTCTTTTGCCCACCGTGTGTCGAACGCGAACAGACTTGATCGAAAGCATGCTGAGCGAGTTGAGCTCGAAAGCGATGTCGCCAAATGTCCACAGATCGGGCATATCGTCGCCCCCGAACAGCCCGATCCGCAGCTGCAGTTGCGTCTCGCCGGATATTCTTGCATTCATGGTGATGTTCGTTGCGTGCAGGCGGTTCAGAGTGTCTCCAGTGGCGCTAATCAGCTTGCCGAGGAGGCTGACGTACCGCTCGCACTCATCCGAGTCATCCATCGGTGGATTGACGCCGCCATCCCGATTGTATCTGCTGTCCGTCGCTGTGCAGCAGAGTGCGTAGCCTCGTCGAACCGCGTAGAGCATTTCCCACGTCGAGAACGTGATCCTCCGGACCAGTTCCATCACTCGAACCTGTGTCGAGATGTCCCAGTCGCACTGGACGTTGTCGACATAGATGTCAACAACAGTTTTGGGACACCTCAGAATCTTGCTCTCCTCGAGCGCAAAGCTCTGCACCGTGAAGTACGGCAGACCTGCCTTCATGTTGTCGGTTCCACAGCTCTGGAATCCGGGCGAGCAGCGCGTTCGTTTCCCTGCCGGGGAAGCAACTTGAGCAGCTTGCGGACGGCGTGCGTAGAAATTCGACGACGTGCGTCGCGGGGGTCTCTGGTTGGCAAACGATGGGTTCGCGAAAGCCGCTTCCTTGTTTGGCTCGACATGGTACACCTTCGTCTGTGAAACCGAGATCCGGAATCGCCCAGTCGTTTCTTCAACGCTCATCGAGAGCGCATCGACTGTCACGTAGTCGATGTGGCTGTGGCTCTCGAAAGTGTACGCGAACAGCACGAGTGTTCGCTTGACAGTGCACCGGAATTTCACCGTCTCCGAGCCCGAGAGTTTGTCTGCACTCACGTCTTCCAGAGTCTTGAGCGGGGGGATGCGCGTCTTTGCATTTGCATCCCAGTCGTCGCCAAAGCGAGTTGCTGGATCGCTTGGCAACTCTTTCATGAACGGCGACGCGACAAACACGCCGAGCTCCAGCATCCCTCCGATCGAGTGCAGCGCGTCGGGTGTCCACTTCACCTCGAGCCACTCTGCTTCCATCTCGACCTCGGCAGGGCTCTGGCTCGCGTTCATCAGGGACACGGGCTCCACAAACACGCGCGTGAAGTCCAGCGAGATGAAGCATGTTTTCAGCAGCTTGTCACGAGTGCAGTACAGGATCTTCAGTCTCGAGCACTGGATGTCGGCTTTCGAGCGGACACCGAGCGTCTGCTCTCCTACGAATGGATGCGAGAAGATGTTGATCTCTTCGACGGTCAGCAGCACGCTCGGTGCTCCTGCTGGAAGAACAGCGCATTGCTTGTCCAAAGATCTGAAGCAGACTTCTGTCTGCAGCACCTTGAACTGCACCTCCATCTCCATCGCAACTGCATCAAAGACTGGGTTGTCAGCAGTCGCTACACACCAGCACTCTTGGAATGGCGCGCGGACAGATGCGATTGTGGCGCGCTCTAGCTCCGACTGGATGCACGCGATCCACGGCTGGAGATCCGCATGGACTGCGACGGACAGACCCTTCGATTCGCCGCTAATTCTTGAGCTGCACGACAGCGTCGCGGTGAACTCGCTGTCGAACATCGTTTCAGCGCCGGTGCTTTCCACCTCAGAGAAACCTGCGAGCTTGACTTCGAGATCGCACTTCAGCATATCAAGCTTCAGCAGCGGTGGGAGCTCTTGGAACTCTGACTGAACTCCGAGACATAACCCGCCAAGCTCTAGCGACAGCTTCCTTTCGTCGCCCAGGGATGCATCATCTGCCTTCGTGCAGATACCGAGAAGACGATTCCTCCTCGAATCGATCACACGCACGCTGAGCTTGCTCAAACTGCAGGCGACTTCGTTGCTCTTGACGCCGGACTGCGGCTTGCTCGAAAGAAGCTTGAGTTCCACTCGATGAAGGATGAAGCCGATTTCGTCCGGTATTGCCTCGATCAGCCGAAGGATGACCAAGTGTGCTGTGCGGACTTCTTCTGGGCTCATCGCGGCGCTTGGACATTCTGCAGCCATGCAAGTGTGCTCTTGCTGGCTACAGAGCAGCCGCACGCAGCGAAGAAAGTCAGCTTGTGCGGAAACGAAATCGCACGACACGAAGCACGACGCCGGCACTGGCGCACGATGATCGCCGACGTTCCGCGACACTGGGATGCAGACTCGGACTTCGAGGGGACCGACTTCCAGCATGCCCTCGACGCTTGGGACGGCGCACTGCAGAGTGCTCTCGTGGGATACCTTGACTGCGCACAGCATTTCGTCGAACTTGGAGTTGTAGTTCGCATACACAAACACGCTTCCATGCTGTAAGCGTTCACGAGCACATTGCACAAGCTGTTAGATGAACCACACTGCCCGACAGATCAGTGTGTATCCTTATTGCACGTGGACTCACCTTGGCTGATACGATCGCACGCTGCTCGGCTTCTGCGTCAACCACATCTACCGATATCGAGGCCACGCTCAAGGTGACGAGGTGGACGAAGTAGCAAACAAAGTTGAGTCGGTGGATCCACGCGCGGATCGGCGACCAGATCGCGTGCTGAAGGTTCTTGAGGCTCACGTCGCGGTCCAGAAGCGCCGCCAAGTGTGCGAACGCGTCATCTTGGGGTTTGTTCTGCGCGGTGGGAGCAGCCGCTTGACTTGTGTCGAGCATCACGAGGACGTGCACTTCCGGCACTTCGATGCAGAGCAAGTGCGTCTGGGTCGGCGCGCGGAGGAATGTCCAGGCGCATTTCCAGAACGAGAACTTGATCGCGTGCACTGTGATTGTGACTTTCGCTGCGTCGCCGACGCGGATGTTTGACAGCAGTCCTCCTGGTGCATTTCACCAGCATCAAGCAGCCGTCCGGTTGTGTGCATGAGCTTCACAGTTTGCAAGCATGGTCGAGAGTACGAGACACCACTTTGCAATCACACAGCTCACCTTTCACCAAGATCACGAGCAGGATGCGCGAGATCGCTCCGCCAATCTGCCACCAACACGCGTCACGCAAAAAGAGCGACTCAGATGCAGTAGTCCGCACAAAGAGTGTCGCCTGCGCTCGTGCTCGCAGTCTGTGCGCGTCGCGGCCTGCATACCTTGGATCCGAGCGCGGCGAGCAAGAGGACGACGCCAAGCGCAGCCCACAGCGTCATCGTGCTTCTCCCAGTGGCAGAGGCGCAGAGAGATGGCTGCGCTCCCCCTGCTTCCCTTCCCCAGAGCGCGGAAATGGTCGCGTGGGTCGCTGACTGGCGACGCTTCAAGATCGCAAAATGGCAAATTTGCGAACTGGAGAGCGAGAGAGAAGAAGGGGTACAGTGTACCATCGGATCTGGCGAAGGGCTGGGGGAATTGAGGCTTTTTCCAGACTGGACGAGACAAAGGCGAATATTGCAGCAGGCGATATTGAGAGCGAGTGAGCGCGACGACGAGCAGGCGAGACAACGAGCAGGCGAGACGACCGTTGAGGGGTTTCGGAGCAGATCCGCCATTTGTTAGCAGAACGCGAGGGACGAAAATGGACCCGACGCCGCCCGTGCGGCCGATCCTCAAGACCGCGACGAAGACCGGCAGCCGCACGCGCTTCCTCGCGGACTCGACGAGCAAGTACAAGAGCTACAGCCAGAGCTTCCACTACACGAGCTACAGCTCGGCTAGTAGCCGCAGCAGTCGCAGCAGCCGCGCGAGCACTGTGAGCAGCACTGGCAGCAGCAGCACTGGCAGCAGCAGCGGCGGCAGCTCCTCTGGCAGCAGCATGAGCGCTAGCAGCAGCAGCTTTAGCGGCAGCAGCATGAGCATCATGAGCAGCCTGAGCAGCTCGGTGGAGCTGTCGGCGTCGGCGTCGGCGTCAACGACTGCTTCTTCGCGCGAGCGCAAGCGGTCGGATGAGATCTTCCTGACGCCCGGCGACCGCCGCGTGACGTTCTCGCCGTTCACCAAGATCCCGCGCAAGCCAAAGTCGAAGAAGGCGCTCGCCGGTACGCAGCATGTGTCCAGCGTGCGAAGACGCTGCTTTTGCTACGTTTCGAGCGTGAGCATTGACATTTTGTGATGCGTGTGTGTGTCCCCAGAATCGCGCAAGATGACGTCGGGGTTTGTCTTTTCGACTGGTGGCGAAGCTGAGAAGCGGTGCGTGGTGCCTCGCGAGCAGTGGACACTATTTACGCTCTTTTTTTTGACCGCCCACCTGTTGTCTGACTGTGACAGAAAGCAAGCGAAGAAGAAGCAGGAGCTGCAGCTGATGGAGAAGCTGTACCTCGCGTCTCGCAGACGGAGCCTCGGCTGGAAAGATATGCTGCTGGAGCACTGCACGGTGCTGAAGGACGTGCACGAGTGGACAAAGCGCTGGGTCGACACAATCAGCGCGTCGCCGATCGTCGCGCTGGTGCGCAAGACGCTGAAGAAGCAGCGGCATCGCCGCCTGGGCCGCAGTTCGCATCCGCGTCGGCAGCGCCTCTCGCTCTCGCCTGCGTGGAGCGAGTTCGATCAGGCGGATCACGAGTACATGAAACGCCTGACGTCGCAGCAGCAGCAGCAGCAGCAGCAGCAGCACACGAGCGAGTCAGCTGGTGCCACCACCAGCCACAGTGTCGTCGTGCACCACCAGAGCAGATCCAATCTCGACCACCCGCAGCACTACTTCCAGAGCGCCACGCCGGCGCCAGACCTCACGCCCATGAAGCAAGGCAGCTTCACCAGTTTGCTGCGCAGAGAAGGCATCCCAGTCGACGAGGACGAGCAGCGCGAGAAGATCGCGCTGGTTGCCGATCTCCGAGGGGTCGGCCACTCGTCGATCCGTCTTAAAGTGTCCCGCTACTAAAAGTCCATTGCCCATCGGCGCAGCCTGCAGCTGGTGCCATAGTTAGAGAGAGAGAGCAGGTAGCTGGCGATGTATATTGTTCATGTATCTTTTCGCGTCGGTCGTGGTGGCCAACGCAGCGCAAGCCACTCCAAGCAACATGATGGTACCGCATTCTCACCTCTTGTTCATGCTTCGCATCACGAGTCAGCTCGTCGGGCTCTCCGAGATCTCGAGCATGTGCGTGCGCGGATCTGTTTGGCAGGAGCGCTGGCGGATTTCGCTCGCTCAAGTTCCGAAAAGGAGGACCCACGATCGTACTTACAGGGATTTTGCTGCTTGGAAACGGACATTGACGATCCAAGGATCTGAGCTGATGCAATTTAGTGCACTGCATCATTCCTAGCGCGATCGGTTTAACCAGGCTACAAGATATCAGGATGACTTTCGTTCTTTCGAGCCAAAAAAAGAGAAGGGTTTCTCATTCGAAATCCATCGAGCCACTCGGGAAGCCGAGGCGAGTGCAGGCGATCGATCGGTTGATCGCTGGGGCTCAGTGAGCTCTGCGCAGCACGTCTGTCAGGTCGCGTGCGCAGCTGCGAGTGGTGGCGGTGTGCGTGTAGCCGTGCGTGCTGCTGGTAGTTGTATCTCCAGCCAAGCCGCCGTCCTCGTCGCCGCAGACAGCAGAGATCCTCTCGCTCGCTCGTGCTGTCGCTGCAACCATGGGCGTGATGGTCTCTGCGCTCGTGTTCCAGCCGCCGCCGGCGACCTACGGCTTCACGCGGCGCTACTTCTTCCTCGCGACGTCCATGTACAACCGGATACCGGCGTTCTACATCCCGCAAGAGTGCGTGCGGTGCTCATCGACTCGTCCGCTCGAGCCGCAGCTGAACAGCAGCCCATTTCTGACTCTGTTTTGTTTGTGTTTGCACTCGCAGCAACGCGCAGTACACCGTGCTCTTTTCGCACGGAAACGCGGAAGGTATGTACTGCAGCATGATCGTGTGATGTCGCGCTACGAGTGCAGCATGCTGACGCTCTGTTGTGCTTTGCATGCGCAGACTTAGGCATGATCTACGACTGGTTCCGGGAAGTCAGTCGCCGGCTCAACGTACGTGACGATGCTGCCTTTGTGGGCGACGCTAGCTGTCCAATTGACGAGGTGGGATTTCGGTTCCTCACTTGGTTGCGCTTTCGCTGCAGGTGAATGTGATGGCGTACGACTACTCGGGCTACGGCATTAGCGAGGGCGAGCCGAGTGAGGTCGCCTGCTACGCGGACATTGAAGCTGCGTTCGCGTACTTGGTGAACGTGAAGAAGACCCCGGCGAGCAAAATTATCTTGTAAGTTTTCTTGCCACCTCATGTAGATACGGCATTGCGCTGATCTTTCGACTCATCCAGGCGCTCGTTCGCTCGCTGTCGCTGCAAACCTAGGTACGGACGCTCGCTGGGATCTGGTCCAACGACGTACATCGCGGTGAAGCAGTCGCGCTTGAAGCAACCTGTCGCGGGGGTGATTCTGCAGAGCCCGCTGCTGTCGATCTTCCGCGTCGCGTTCAACTTCCGGTACACGCTCCCGGGCGACATGTTTTGCAACATTGATCTCATCGAAGCAGTCGAGTCGCCCGTGACGATCATCCACGGCACCCGCGACGAAGTCGTCCCGTTCTGGCATGGCGAAGGGCTGTTCGAGATGTGTCGGCAGGAATGGCGATACAAGCCGCTCTGGGTGACAGATGCGGGGCACAACAACATCGAAGCGTTTCTGAGGTGCGAGCCTGTGTTGTGTGATGCTCACGAGTCGCCGGAAAGTGTGTGGCTCACTCGTGTGCTTGGCTCACCTTGTTGACAGCACGCTGGGCGACGATTTCTTCGCTCATTTGATTGGGTTTGTGAGCATCTGCCACGAAACCAACATGATTCGAACCGCAGAGGCAGCGGCTCTGTTGAAGGCGCCGTGACACAACTCGGTGGATTGGCAGATGATAGGTAGGAGATAGATAGAAAGGATGGATCGAATGATGTATTTACCCCCCGTGGATGCATATTGTACCTTGTTTCTGTGAGCTTTCGTTTTCTCTTAGCAGCTTCTCCTGTTTTCGGACCGACTCTACGGTTCGTCAGCGAGAAGCACACGTGCATGTGATCGTCTATGGAATGCATGTTACCGAGATCGCCCGCCCGCCCGCTGGAGATCTTAGACTGGGTTGACGCGCACTTTCTTGCTGCGGAGCGCGTAGTCTTGGATCTTGGAGCGCAGCGAGCCTACGATGGATTTTGAGCTGATTGACGACTTCGCAGTTTCCTTTCGAACAACCTCGATTTGCTTACTGTTCGGTGTCGCCTTGCGCTTCCCCGGCGACTTCCGCTTGCTTGGTGTACGGGTCGGCGTCTGCATGTGGACGTCCTCGGCGCTCCGCTGTTGAACGAGGAGCTGGTGCTGGAGCTGAGCAATCTGGAGCTGCATCTCAAGTTCCTTAGCTTTGAAAGCAGCCTTGAGGTCAGCGATAGCTTTCTCCCGTTCGTTTACCTTTTCGCGCTCTTGACGAAGCTGCTCCTGGATGTCGTTTTCCTGTGCTGCTTTCTCTTCCCAGAGGATGGCTTGCAGCTGGTAGGAAAGAACTCCGTCGGTCAGCGCGCGGTGCAGGTACTGCTCCGAGACGTTGTGCAGCGCGCTGAGAGCCACCGTGCTGATCTCCATCGCGTTGCCGAGCGCGAATCGGAAGAAGCTGGCGAACACCTGTCGCGGAATCGTGTACTGGTCTGCGTCGTCATCGAGAAGGGCCGCATCTAATACCTGCTGCGCCTTGCTGTCGTCGATCTCGTGGAGAGCGCTCGTGGTGTTCCAAAGGCGATCTTCTTGGCGTGCGATTTTCTTCTGCTTTGTCGAGGTGGCTGGCTCGTGCACTTCGTCGAAGTCCGAGTAGTATCCTTGCCCTTGTGGGGCTCCCTCGTCCTCTTCATCGTCGCCCGAATCGCTGCGAAGGAGCTGCTCGTCCACCATGGCTTGTGCTTGTTGCAGGGATTCGAGGAACTGGTTCCCACGCTGCGGTCGTTGCCACGGCTTCAGCTGGCGTCGGTTGTTGTTGTTATTGTTGCTGTCGGAGGAGGAATCCATCTCGACGTCCTCGTCCTCGTCGACTTCGCCCCCGCTATCCGAGTCAGCGTCACTTTCGCCATACCACGACCACTCGCTGTCATCGCCATCGCTCTCATCCTCGTCGACTTCGTTGAACGCGGTGTGGTTCGCGACAAAGTCGGTCTTCGTGAATCGTGCGCCGGGCTCTACGTCTGGCTCGTCGTCCCACGTCTCGGGTCCGCCAAACGTCGTCCGCGACTCCACCATCTCTGTGACGTGGAACGGCTGCGTCCCTGAAGCGCCTTCGAGGTAACACACATCGTCGTACCCATACATGCGGATCCCGTGGAGTCGGCACGCGGTCACCACATCGACGAGGCGAAAGCGCGTGCGCCGCCCGTGCTCGAGAAGCGGGAACATTGTCTGCACGAGCTTCTCGAGGAAGGCGCACAGGTGCTGCCGCGTGTGGGCGACAGCGCGCTGGGAGCTCGCGCGGAACCCGGCGCGCAGGAGGAACCGCCGGACAAGCGCGTCGGTGACGATCGCCTCCACTGGTCCGTCCGGCACGCGCTCCACGGCGCTGCGTCGTCGCACGCGGTACTCCATAGTGTCTATCGCCTGAGCTGTCGTCTCGTGGCGTTGTACGGTCGCGTGCGCCTGCGGATGGCGGCGGCGTCTCGTTCGCTCGTCCGTCTGATGCGCGTCCGTGCGGGCGGATGCGCAAATGCGGACACTCTTTCGATTTTGAATTTGAGCGAGCGCGCGAAAACGAGGCAAAGGAAACCCTTGTTTTGGTCTATTTTGGCTCATAAGCACCGTGTTTTGATAGTTGCTGATTACTAGAATTGCACTTCTGCAGCCTGCTGAAACTACCTTGTTTTGGCAACATGCGGCAGATTACGGATCGCGCACCCTGTTTGGAAACGCGATTTGCTCCGCTCGCCAGCACCAAAGCACTCGAAAAGCGGACACGAGCGAGAGAGCGAGCACCAGCATGGAGGAAGACACGCAGCAGCGGATCACGTACCTGCTCCAGGAGATCGACGCGAACATCTGCGCGGCGCACCGGTCGGCGACGCAGATCTGCTCGACCGTGCGGCGCCACCACCAGATCCTGCGGCAGATCCACGAAGCCACGCAGGTGTGGAAGCCTCTCTTCGAGTCGTTCACGCACCAGCCGGTGGTGCGTCGCCCGCCGCCGACCCCCGCGGCACCGACCCACGCGCACTCAACGCCGGGCTCGCAGGCGACAGGCAAGAGCAAACGCAGAAGAGCCGACAGTGATGCTGATGAATACGACGAGGAGGACGAGAGCGAGCTGCGCAGCGACGAGTACGAGGAGGAGGAATCGCTTGTCGTGGGCGAGCAGCTCTTCAAGACGACGACGCTCGCGGAGCTGCGAGAGCGGAGCGTGTACGACAGTTTCAACGTGAGCATCGCGAGCGATAATCTCCCGCAGATGACTCGGACGTCGTACATGCCGACACCCGCGTACCACCAGAACGGGAGGAGCCACGACGTGTCGAACTCGATCAATACTGAGGAGCGGAGCACCTGGTCTCCTGCGATGAGCTCTCCGATTCGCACGGGGGTTCTCAAGGTACTTGCGCACACGCGCGTGTCGTCGATCTCGATGTGCATCGTGGAGTTCATGCTGACGATGGTTCTTTGTGTTGTTTGTGCTGCAGTCAAACCAGCGGCGCGCAGGCGGCAGAACCATCCCGACCCCAGATTCGGCGATCAGCAGCGTGGCCCCATCCAGCCCGGTCAGCAAGAATCTGATGAAGATGGGGGCGTTCGAGTTCACACCACCCCGCGGCGGAAAGTCGTCCAAGCGCAGCGGGGAACGGCAGCAGCTCGGTTCGCCAGGTACACCAGAAATGCCAACGTTCGCGACGAGAGACGCTCTCGTCACTGTCGATGCCGAGTCCCCTGCGCAGAGAGGGGCAGAGCCGGCAAGAAGTCCGGCGAGCGCATCGCACCGGAAGCGGAAGCGCATGGAGAGCTCGGCTATCAAGTCGTCGTACCCGAAGACGCACTACCCGGTCAATCCCATCACAGCGAGTCCAGGCGTGAGCTCCCCAAGCTGGCGATCTCCGGGCAAGTCGCTCTCGAACATGCGGAGAAAGTTCAGCACCGGTGGGGACTATCTGACTCCCACGAAGTTCCGAGAGATCGAGTCCCGCGCGAGCATTGAAGCGAGTGTGAACCGCGCGAGCCAGAACCTGCTGGAGGACGAAGAACCGGTGACTCCGCCGCTCGACTTGGCTTCGCCGCTGCTCCGAACGCAGCTGAAAGCGATGACGCCTCACACCCCGCTCTCGAATCGACTGGTCGGCGCCAACCTCGACATCGGCAGCATGTCGCAAGAGTCCAAGCTCCAGGACTACGACGACTCGTTCAACTCGGGGGAGCCGGCTCCGCAGTTCGAAATCGCGCTCTTCCCAGCCGCGTTCCAGGTAGGTTCACTCATGCGCTGCGGCTCTGGTTGAGTGTCGTCTGGTGTGCGTGAGACTGACTTGTATATTCGTGTCTGTGTTGTGCTTGGCAGCGAGGAGTTGGCGCTGTGCAGATATCGACTCTCTACAGCAAATTCCAGGGGATCGATCACGCCAGCTTGCCCACCTTTGTACGCCTGCCTCATTCGATGGTGTGGACTGCTATCGACCGAGTTCCTCACTGCTGTTACTGTTTCTGTTGCTGCGTGCAGAGCGTGGACCAACTCGCAGAGAAACTCCCAGACTACGGGAAAGAGAAGATCGAGATCTTGCTGGACACGCTCGTGTCGCGACGACTCCTGCGGCCGTTTGTGGTCGAAGGCACGATGTTTTGGCAGATTCCGGCGTAGCTCCCAGCATGCCAGTCAGCGGGGGATCGCTGAATGAGCGCCAGCCAGCGAAACGCCCGAGATCAAAAGCTCCAGTTCCGACCGACCAGTGGCGAGCTCCCCGAGCCGCCCGTCACCAAGCAACCAACAGTAAAAGATAGAGTGGTGCTTGGCGGCGTCGTTACAAAAATACGGCAGCAACCGAACCGGAACCCTGCCGTCGTCGCCGTCGCCAGCAAGCCCGCGCACGCGACGCCTCTGCTGGTCGCAGCAGCACTTCCAGCCTCCAGTCAATGAGTGTGAGTGAACGACGCTGGCAGCTTGCTTTTCCGCGCCTCGTTCATCCGGAGACGGTGGTGACAGTGTGAGGAGAGAAAAGCAACGACGATTTTCCATTATTGGGTTTATAAAAGTTTTCAACTTGGGAAGTTTCTTGGTTGGGGTTGGCGCTGCGTTCTTATCCTTGGCGGACCGGTGCAGCAGCGCATACATACGCAGCAAATGGGAGGAGTTCTTCAGAGCTACAGGTGGTGGTGGTGGTGGGGAATAATAATAAATAGAAGTGACACATGCACACACGCGTGGCGACTGGCGAGCCATGCAGCGAGCCGATTCGATCGTGGGAGGAAGCGAGGGGTCTTCGAGAGCCGCCGTCGCGGGGGTCTAATCGGACGACGCTGGGAAGTCGAGCAGGTCGCTGTCCTCCGACGCGAAATAATTATCTTGCAGGTTGTCCGACACGAGCTCGAGCGACGCCGAATGCTCGTACAACGGCTCCGCTTCGAAGCGCTCGTCGTCGTCGCTCGCATTGCTGCCATTGAGCGACAGGCAGTGCTCGTCGTCCTCGTCCTCGTCCAGCAGCGGCGACAGCGGCGACGAGACGCTCTTCGGGGACGCGAGCAGCGACGACTCGTCCACGGACTTGGTCATGAGCAGGATGCTGTCCACCAGCGCCATATTCTCCTGACTCGCCTCCGTCGCGCTCTCCGCGCCGTCGCTGTTGCTGCGCAGCGAAGACTGTGCGGACGCCAGCAGCAGCGCGCTGCTGGCGTCTTCGTCGTCTGTGTATCCGCTCTCGGTCTCGGAGCTGCTCGCCGCGCCGCCGCTGGCTTTGTCTGCGCCGGCGCTGCCGCCGAAGAAGAGCGCGTCGTAGAACATGCGGTCGACCGTGTCCTCCTTCTTGAGCATCAACCGTTGGATCTCGAGCTGGATCTTCTCCTTCTCGTCCGACTCGAGCAGGTTCGCGCAGAACTTCTTCGCGTAGCCCGGCAGTAGGTGATCCACGAAGCTCGGGTCCACGGGGTCGTAGAAGTACCCGTCGCCCACTTTGCGCTTGCGGCTCTCGCGCTTCTCGTCCAGGAACGGCTGGCGCCACTGCCACGGACACTTCATGATCGCCTGGTGGCTGCTCATCGCGCACGGCGTGCTAGGCGAGTCCATCGCTGCTGCTGCTGCTGCTGCTGCTGCTGTCGATGTGTGCTGGCTTGTGGTGCTGGCGCTGAGCTTATGGAGCTGCGCTGCGTGGGGATTTGGCGACAGGAGCTCTGTCCTCGTGCGTGTGGAGCTGGCGCGCGCTCGCTCTCGTCTGCCTGCCCTTTGGCGAGTTGGATTGTGGCTCTCCCCCAGAAGCTCCGCGAGAACAGCGGCAGCGCAGCGGTTCGGGCTGAACCAGCCGCTTGCGATGTTTGGCGCTTTTTCGGGCGGCTCTTCTCTTTCGCTGCCCAACCCCTTCGAGCAAAAAGGGGAGAAAATAAACGCGAGACTGCGCAAATAGACATGTGCGCAAGATCGATATCGTGACTGTATGTCACACAGTATCATTTTAGGAAGGGCATTTGAACAGTGAAGATACAGACTTGCCATCTTGATCATGGTGAGATTACTTGCTGCAGGGATAGAGCTGGTGAGGGTTATCAGCTGTGAAGCTTTTGCTGGCTCGCCCGTAGTTTACGGGCTTCTGCGCTGCTCTGCGGAAGTCGCTACCAGGAGAGTCTGGGCGGAGGCGAGAACGACAAAAAGAGTCAGGGAGAGCGAAGAAACGGAGGGAGCTAACCTACACAACAGCGGAGTCTCCAACCACAGCGAGTGAGCGCAGAGCCATCCCCTGGGCTAACGCAGCAACTGGGGCTACATTAGAACAGGCTCTTATCGTATCAATGTGTCGCGGCAGCCGAGTCGCTCGCAGTGAGCAAGGCTGCGCAGGCTTTCAAACCCTTTGGGCATTCTGAACGAGGCTTTCGCAAATATTGTCCTGAGCTGAGTATGGCTTCCTGCGCACTGCACGCAGCCCCGCTCGAGCTCTCTTGGCCAGCGAGACTGTTCTGAACGGGGGATGGGGAACAAATCGACGAAAGTTGCAGGCTCGAAATAGCGCGCGCACCAACCAAAAACCAGCGAAAGTCGGGCCAAGAGTGATGGTTTACCGGCTCGGCTCGTCGCGCGAGCGAAGACCACCAGTCAACCTCACTTCCTCGTCGGGAGGAGGTTCAGCTCGACCTGCTTTACCCAACACCTTCGCGTGTGCTGGAGGCGGCGGGCATCCAACGCGAAGTTGCGCTTCGACGGATGGATCGGATCGCGCGTCATCACCGCCGAGCTCCAGGCGCACGATGCAGCCGTGCATGCATGCCTGCCTGTCCGCTTGCTCGCTGTTGGGTGGGGCCACTCCGCGCCACGATCTCCAGCAACGGATCTGTTCGCTCGTTGTTCTAGAACGTTGTTCGTTCGCTCGCTCTCGTGAGAAAATGGAGCCACCTTCACTCTCTCGGGCCACACACACACACGCAGTCGATAAAAGCAAGCAAGCATGCATGAGCTGATGATGGGTGCAGTCTTTTGCCACGCTCTCGCGAGTTCTGCTCGGCCAATGGAACTCTCCACCACCACAACCGTGACGATCAATCTCCGGTATCCCCAGTTGCTCCACCACGTCAAGCTCCAGCAGCTCGCCATTGCCGACCAGCTTGCTCAGGGCGGCGGAGCGAGACCACCACAACGATACAGGAGGCCAGTTCGCTCGGATGCAACAACGACGAAAAGAGCCCCCAGGCTCAGATGCGGACTTCCCACGATGTAAACTGGCTCGTGCGGTTGGATTGGAGGCTCTGGGCTGGGCGAGGTGTGTAACCTGCGGAGCGAGCACACACATGTCGCGATGCTGGGCGAAGCAACACGAACTGTGCGCTTCAGCCTCACACACACACACACGCAGACTCACTCACGCTTGCCATCTGGACTCGCCTCGCCGAGCCTCGCCGAGGCAAGCCAATGCAAAAGGCGTCCATGTCCAAGACGAGTCAGCGCAACCAGCCGATTCGCAACTTTTTCCTGTGACACGTTCGCTTTTCTGTGCCTTTTCCCCCATCGCTCCCGTCCAATCACTTGATCTCAGACGCTCGCGCAGAAAAAAGGCGGGATCTACCCAAGCGAATTTATTTCCAGCCCAAACGAAGCAGCAGAACGCTCCATATTTTATATTGGGTACGCCGAGCCACCAGTTTTGGGCGCTTTCGATCGCATCCAGCTTCAAGACAAAATCAACCCACTTTTTCACGCCCTTTCGTGGACATTTTGCGCTTGGACGATTCGACTGGAATGGCAACTCACATGACAGAGACCTCGACTGTCAGACACGCGAAATGGCAACCGATGTGCCACGGAAGTAGAATCGTGTGCTGCCCAATGCAGTGCGGTCGCACATGCTGCATGTTCTATCTAGGAGGTGCAAGTTGCTGAGCAGCAGAGCTGGCTGGCTCCGGTTTACAGAAGCGCCAGCCACTTCCTGCATCATTCACAATGGAGCTCTTCGCGGCTGTCGGTTGCTTCTCCGAACGCTAAACTTAGACTCAGTCGCTCTCCTGCTCACGGCCGACACACACTGAGCTACGCACGCAACTCAACCCTGTTCACCGGCACATTGCGTCACGCGCCAGCGCTGCCGACCTCCTCTTGACCCGTTAGCGATGGAGCAGCTGAGCGCCACCCGCGCGCGCCGCGGCAGCATCGGTCTCGACGGCGCGGAATCGCAGCTCTGTGACCTATCTGTATGGTATCACCGCATTTGAACCATTGCTACGTCGTCGTCTTCCATAGACTGCTTCCTCAATCATGGCTAATTGAAGCCTCTCGTTCGCCTCCTCCTCCTCCTTCAGGGACGCGGGCTCGCGACGGCGCAGATCGAGCGCACGCTGCGCGTCTTCGAGACCGCCGAGACGATCGATCTCTCGAACAACGAGATCGAGCGGATACCGAGCACGATCCCACTGGCGATTATCGCGCTGGACGTGTCGTTCAACCTCCTGGCGAGCGCCGATGGACTCGACCGACTCAAGCACCTCCAGGAGCTCCACCTGGGCTTCAACCGCCTCATGGACGTCAGCGTGCTCGAGTACTGTCCGCGGCTGCGACGCGTCAACCTCAGCGGCAACAGGTACGTATAGCGTCCTTCCACACAGCGGATTCTCTATAACTTTCATCGATCGATTCAACTCTCTCTTTCTCTTCACACATGCTCTACCCTACAGACTCATGAACACAAAAGGACTCGAGACGCTCGTGTACCTCGAGAACTTGGATCTCTCGGAAAATCTCATCGAGTTGTACGTCGACTTCTTGTCTGCTGATCACTGCTTCGTAGCTTGATGCGCTCACAAAGATGCTGCTGGTGTGCGTGCGCAGCCCTGACGCGCTCCGGCCGCTGTCGCTCAACCAGAACCTGACGCACCTAACGCTGCGCGGCAACCCGATCGCGCTGAACCCGAAGAGCGACCACCGCGTGCTGCTGCTCGACATGATCCCCAGCGTGCTCGTGCTCGACGACAAGAAGATCCGCAGCGCAGTCAAGTTCAAGGGCGGCGACGGCGGCGCGGCCTCCAAGTCGCTCTCGTACTGTACGTTCCTCGCAGCATCCTTGGTCATTGCTTAAACATCTCAATCACCAGTGGAAGGAACCAAGAGTTCACCAAGACCCTCATTGTCGTGGCGCGTCTTTGCTCGGCAGCTCGCCTGTACGACGACAAGAAGCAGTTTGTGATTCAGAACCGCACTCGGTCGCACCCGGCGACGACAGTCAAGCCGCTCGTCGCTGGCGACGCGGCGAGCAGGTACGACGGCTCGATGTTCCTGCAGCCAGCGGTGGAGCCTTCGCACGAGCGCGTGCGGTCGCTGCAGCTCCAGGAAATGGCTGTTGATTCAGCTCCACCGCAGCCACCCTTGCTGACGCTTTCCAGCACGGCTGACACGAGAGCGACAGGAGCCGGAGCCAGAGCGTTGAGCAGCAGCGGTGGCGCCTCTGGTGGACCGCCACTGCCACCAGCGCCGTACATGAGTCTCTATGACCGCCTCGCGCAGGCGAACGGCATGCAGCAGCTCACGAAGAGCGTCGTGCCACCATCCAAGCCGATCGAGAGCAGCAGACGACCGAGCGGGACCGCCAACAACAGCAACAACAACAGCAACAACAACAGCAGCAGCAGCGCTCTTTCGGCGACTGACAGATCGAAGCGGAGTGCTGCTGCTGCTGGCGGCACCACGCCAGCAAACACATCTGCAGCAGCAAAACCAAAGTCAGCAGGGATATCCCCATTGAAGAGCACGCTGCGAGGCTCGCAGCGTCCAGCAGCTCCCGTTCGAAGCATTCCATCGGTGGGAGCAGCAGAGTCTGGTTTCAAGCCCAGACCCCAAGTGCCACCACAAATATCAGCGCCAGCTGAGCAGCTTTCGCGGGCTGTTGGCGTCTCTGCTCCTGGACACCAGCAGCAGCAGCAGCAGCAGCCATCCGGACGGGGCGAGAAGCAGCCCAATGTGCTGAGCGTGATCCAGAACCTCATTCAGCACAAGAAGCAAACGCTCGCGACGCTCGCGCGCGCTTCCCCCGTCGCCACATAGCGACACAACAGCAGCGCGGCACTGGAGATGAATCATTAAATACGAACCAGGGTTTTGCTCTTGGTCACTCACACACGAGGTCACCCCCATGCTCTTCGGTTGGTTGTCTTTTACCTGGCTTCTCTCTCTCTCTCTCTCTCTCTCTCTCGCATCCTCTACACACTACAGCACTCGCCTCACTGGTCCGTGGCTCGCACGTCTGCGTCGCAGGCTGCAGCGCCAAGGAGCTCCATGCAGTTGACAGCGGGGAAGTAGTGGATCTCGTCACAGCTCGCGTCCACGAACCGGAGATCCCCAGGAGCAACGGCCGCGAGCGCCCGGTCGTCACTCCGGGGTCGCTTCCACGCCTTGGCGCTGAAAATGCTCGCAGGCTTCTGCGCAGCGCCGCGCACAAGCCTCGCGTGCACAATGTCGTCCGCGATGAGCTCGTCGAGCAGCGCGCGCAGGTTCTGGAGACTCAGCAGCTTGCGCATCTTGCGGTGCAGCACGTGGTCTTGGATGCCCGGAGTGCACAGCACGATGTTCACCACTTTCCGCTTGAGCACGAGCTCCACGCGCGTATTGCGCGTGCCGTCCAGCAGGAACCACGGCCGCGGGACGATCGTCTGCTGCTTGTCGAACCAAAAATGCACTTTCTCGCGAGGGGAGCTGCCGTTGCTGCTCGACTCAGAGCTCCCACTTCTGCTGCTGGCTGAACTGGTGGTGGACACGCGGTAGGGGTGCAGCGTCCAGATCTCGCTGTGCTCCTTGAGCACAAAGCGTGCATGTGCATACCCGTTCACTTCGATCACGCGACCCTGGCTGACGAGTAGATCCACCTCGCGCCGGATGCGCTCCACGAGCAGCCTAGCAACCTTAGTCGTGGTCGCACTGCTGCCCTTGTCATCAGAACTGGCAGCGTCCAAATCCTGCTTCTCCTTTACGGCGTCGCACACTTCCTGGAACGAGAGCCCGTCCGAGGCGGCATCGCCCAATGCGCCATGGACGAGCGACGACACGAGCTTCTGCTGCTCTTCCTCGCCTCCGCCTGCCTCGTTCACGTCGAAATCCATGTCGTACTCGTCCTGCAACGTCGCAAACGTCGAGAACGCCTCCACAGTCTTCGCTCTCTCCGCCATCGTCACCGCATCTTGCTTCGCATCGTCCAGCAGCACAGTCTGCACGCGTGCCTTAACTGTCCAGTACTCCTTCAGGAAATCGTCCGGCGCTGCTCCAGCGCAGCACGTCGCCAGGTGGCCCGCGAAGCCTTTCACTGCCATCGCACGCTTCGCCTCCTCCGAGTCTGCAGCGTGATGGCGATTTGGACTCGGCTCGACATACTCCGGGTACAACTCGGACGAGGACAGGATCATGGACGACAGCTCGACCGCAGTCTGGGCAGCGCTGGCATTCGGCTCGAGCTCGTACTCAAAGTACTCGCCCTCGGCCTCGCCATCCGCTTCCTCTCCGCCGCCGCCGCCGCCGCTCTCGAGCATCGTCACTTCCTTCACATTCTCCTGGATGAATGACGCGTATTCGGCCGCTTCGCAGAACACCGCCATGGTGAAGTGCGCAATGTTTAAGCTCTTCATTTCGTGCACGCGCGAGTGGATCGTGAAGCCGCGCTCCTTCTGGTCGCCGTCGTTCGGCTTGCGCGTGCGCGTGATCAAGCCCGCGAGCCACAGGTACCGCCACACGAGCTTCACTTCGCTCTCGCTCCACCGACTGATGAGCAAGTCTGCGAGCACTGGGTAGTAGCTCGCTCGATCGTGGAACAGGATCTGCAGTGCACGGTTCAGCAGCGCTGCCAAGCGAGGCTGCTTCATCACTGCGAGCTCTTCGTGGAAGCTCCCGCCGGGGTTCTTCATCTGCGTGATCGACAGTTTCGTGTTCTCCACGCGCGCACGCACAGCGGGGGCGTTCAGCAGCTCGTTCACGCGCAAGAAGCAGTCAAAGAACCGCTTGCCCACCACTTCCGCGAGGTTCTTCCACGAGATGCGCGTGCGCTCGAGTGAGGTGTTGCGGAACGCCAGGCGCTCGTCGCTTTTCTGCAGCGCCAGCGGGATCTCGATGAACCACTTGCACGAGAGCTCATCGATGTACGCGTCCATGAGCTTCATGTCGTCGTCGAGCGTCCACTTGGACGCGCGCACGCTCTGCTTGTTGCTCACGAGCCGCCGGAACTTGCTCACGCCAGCCTGGACCGCGTCCGTCGATGGCACCACGCGCGAGCCCAGCCTCCGATTCAGCCCTCGACTGGCAGCGGCGGTACCGTTAGCGCGTGCGGGCGTCTTCTGCTTCTTGCGCGCTCCAGCTGTGCTCGCAGGAGTGTTTTGGAAGCGCTTGCGCTTTAGAATCTTCATGGGCTCGGCCGCGGCTTCGGCGGCTTTCGTCTTCGCGCTCACTGGATTCGTCATACCGTGTGGCATCCACACCCGCAGGCTGTAGATGTTGTGGTCTTTCAGCGCCACGGGACGGATCACTTCGCTGTCCAGGTGCACGCTCATGCTCTCGCTGTCGGCGACACCGCTGCCCAGACGCGCACTCTCTAGACTGAGGAACCGAAGAGCTTTCCAGTACTCCTTTGCGTCCTCTGCGTTCCTGATCATGAACTCGAGCGGCACTTTGCCAGCGAAATGGTCGCTGCGGCTCTTTCCGGAGAAGCTCGCAGCGTACACATACGACTGCTTCGTCGGCAGCTGCTTGAGCACCTTGTCGCCGCGCTTCACAATGATCCGCGCGCGCTCCTTGATCCGGAAGAGTCCTCCGGAGAGCGTCGCGAACGCCACTTGCGAGACCATCGCGTCGAAATCGTCGGACCGGAACGCGTTCAGCAGACCGCTCGACGAGTCGTTCACGACTTTCACGAGTCCGAGCTCGATCAGGATCCGCATGGTGCGCGAGAAGCGGTCGACCTCGCAACCTCGGATCTTCTTCTGGATCTCGCTCGGCAGGATCCCCCACGAGTCGCCGCGCACCATCGCCATGCGCACTTTGTTCTCCTCGGTCTCCGTGAGCAGCTCGCTCACGCCGGCAAACTGCAGGTACTCTTTCACGCTCATGAGCTCCAGCACCTCGTGCAGCGCAAACACCACTTCGCCGACAGCGCCGCTGCTACTATTTGCCGACTGCTGCTGCTGCTGCTCATTCTCCACAATGCGCGACGTCTCCTCTTGCGCCTCGCCACCTAAAGCCCGGGATTTGTGACGCAGCAACTCGATCTTCTCCCACAGCAGCAAGTGCACAGCGCGACAACGGTAGAGCGAGCCAAAGATCATCCCGAGTCTTCGATTTTGCTTGCTCAGCTTGACCATATTCACGCGTGCAGTCTTGTACGACGTCGCCGCGTACGTGACGAATTCGGTCGTGGCGTCACTCTGCACCATCGCAGTCTTGCGACCGCGGCCACGACTTGACACGACCACGACGTCCGTGTTCTCCGGCTGCCCAATGTCGCTCATGAACCTCTGCTGCTGCTCCTCGATGTACGCGTCCACGAACTTCGTGATCGCCTCACGGTCGCGCTGGTAGCCGGGTAGGCACACGCACTTGATCACGCGGTCGCTCTTCTGCAGCACGCGCTTCGGCGGGAGCGTGATGTCGATCGTCACCACCGACTTCGCATTCTCCAGCTCGTCCAGGATGCGCCGCACGGAGCGAATGTCAATGACCCCAAGGTCGCTCCCGCCGAGTCCAGGATCGCGCTCCATGGTCATCAGCAATGTGCGGAGCTGGTGCACCGGGACGATCTTGTCCTTTTGGATGCGCTCAAGCATGAAGTTGCGCCGTCGCTCAGACGTGGATGACACCAGCACTCTCTGCGCTGCTGCTCTCATCGTCGACGGCTGCTGGCTGCTCGCTGTCATCGACGCTATTGTGGCTGCACTACTGCTCTTCGCCCGATCGTCGCTATTGCTCAGCTCCACTCGCTTGACTGCTGATGCTGCTGTTGCCCTGCTTTCGTCGTCTTCACTACCAGCGACCAGCACAGCGTTCGCGCCTGGGATGAACATGCGGTACATTGTGCTCTTGCCGACCACGACCTGCTCGACGACCAAGTTGTACTTGGAGATCAGCCCCTGGGCGAGTCTGTACGGGAGCTTGAACGTCGGCACTCCCAGCAAGTCGCGGATCTCCGGGATCGTCGCGCCAGCTTCCTTCCGCCTCTCGATCGACGAATACACCTGCTCCATGATTCCGCGCTCGATGACTGGCCCTGTGGTCGCGACAGCAGGCGGATCAATCGGCTCGAACTGTCCTGCCGAGTTGTCTGTCGCCGTACCACCGCCACGGGCTGCAAGCGCATGGCGCAGTCGAATGCACCATAGCTTCCTGCCTCTATACTCGGACGAGCCCGTGTTGCAGCGCGCCATGAACATCTCGAGCGGGAACTCGCGGTGCACGTGCATCTGGTGGAAGAAGAACTTGCGCAGCTTCTCCTGGTACCGCTTGTCGTAGCCGAGTTCGCGTCCAATGTCTGCAAACACACACGTGCGCTCTCCGCGGGCGGCGAGCATCTCGGCGATCACGTACGCGATGAACTCCTTCGGGAACGCGGCGCGTTCCATGGTCGCGCTCGGCGAGACCATCGAGGGGTGGAACTTGGATACGAAGCGCGTCAAGTGCAGGATGTTGAACCGCCGGTGGTCTGCCGTTACCATGTTCTTCTCGATCAAGTTGCTCGCAATGAGCATGTCGAGCAGGTAGTGGAGCTTGCGCGAGTCCCCAAACACGTTCGAGTTGGTCAGCACCGCGGCATTCTCGCCCTGCTCCCTGGCGCGGCCGATCATCTCGAGCAAGTCGAACTGTGGCGACAGCGTGTCCACCGACGTCGAGTCCGTCACGCCCAGGTACTTGAGTCGGAGCTGCTCGCACGCGACAATGCCCAGCACGCAACTCGAGCCAACACTGACACTGTCAGCGAGCTCCATGGCCATCGCGTCCTCGTAGCTCCAGCTGGACACGTCGACTTCGTCGCCTAGCACATAGCCGCGCGGACTTTGGTAGATCCACTCGACGCTCTCAGGATCTTGAACCACGTCGCTGCTCCGGAGCTTGGCTGGCAAGACTGATGTCCTCGACTGCTGCTCTGCGGACTCCTGTTGTTGTACCGGTGGCGCTTCTACGTGCACCATTTCCACGTCACTGTCACCACTACTACCACCGCCGCCATCTCCACCTGCATCGTCACTGCTGCTGCTACCACCAATCTCGTCTTGCACTGCTGCCACCTCGGCGCCGCCTTCTAAACTGTTCGCTGCCTCCTTCTTGATCAGCGGCCGCCGTTGCTTCTTGAGCGCTTTCCGCCGTGCCGACGGCACGACTGGCTCCAGCTTCTGCCTGCTCTTCTTGCTCGAGTGCGTCTTGCCCATGCGCTGCAGCTGCTCTGCTGCCCACTGTTCCTTCTCCACCTCATCTGCGGACCCGGACGGCGACGCCATCAGCGTCGTCGACCACTTGCGCTTCCTCCTTGGCGGCGATGACATGGGCGAACTGGACTCTTCGTTCTGCTGCTGTTCTCTGGATACTCGTGCTGGCGATGCCGCTGGCTGCTGTGCACTCCTCCTTGCCATCTCTGTCGCCTGTGTCTCTCTTCGTCCAGCGCCAGTGTCGCTGCTTCCTACTCTCTGACGCACAGGCTGCTGCCGTGAACGCGCTGTTGACAGCCGCTCCGCCCCGCACGATTCTGCTGGCGCCAGTAGCGTGGCCGTGCGCTCCATGCGGTGGAAGCGCAAGTGGCCGCGCATCGAGCGCAGCACGCGCCACGCGTACCGGCGGAAGACCGCGTCGTCCACGGGGTCCACGAGCGCCAGCATGTCGCGCAGCGGGATGCCGCAGCGGCCCTCGAGCCCGACCTCCTCAAGGCAGCGTGCGACGAACTTGGGCATCGACACGGGCGGGTACGGCGCCGCCATGCTGCTGCTTCCGCTGCTCGTAGCTCTTCGCGTTTGTTTGGGGCGGTTGGGTTGCATTTTTGGCTCGCCGCTTCCACTCGCGTGTTTCGTCCAATCAAACGCTTTTATTCTGCGAAATCGGACACCATTGGCGAGAATGATGCTCTTTTCATCCAATCACGCACACTATCGAGCTTCCTTGGCTCTGGCCCAATAAAGCGGAGCGAGCCCAAACCCAGCACTCGCTCACACCAGGAAGGTCTCGCTCAGCACTCCCAGCGGCGAGAATGGAGGCGCTCGAGGCGGCGTGCTTCGCGCTGCACGCGCCCCCGACGCAGCCGGACGCGCAGCGCAAGCGCGCAGAGGCCGAGGCCGTGCTCGAGCACTTCAAGCGCAGCCCGCACGCGCTGCAGGACGCGATGGCGACGATCCAGAGCACGAGCCACCCGGTGGTGCAGTTCCACTGCGTCGCGACGATCCGTGAGGTGACGCTCAAGAAGTGGTCGGCGCTCTCGATGGCCGACAAGGCGCAGAGCCTCGACTTCATGATGACGTTCCTCTGGCAGCACTACGCGCAGCTCGAACGCTACGTGTCCAGCGCGATGCTGCAAGCCGTCGTGCTGCTCATGAAGCGCGGCTGGCTCGAGCGCGCGGCCGCCGAGCGCGACGCGATCATCCAGCAGATGGGCTCGATGCTCAACGCCAGCAGCGCGAGCGACAGTGCGCCAGACGACGCCGCAGCGTCGATCACTACGCGCCTGATCGCGGCCAAGTGGCTGCTAGCGTTCGTGACCGAGTTCTCGTCGGCGTCGCGCGCGAGCGCGATGTTCCAGCCCGTGGAGTTCCACACCAAGTCGCGCAAGGCGCTGGAGAAGCAGGGACTAAAGGAGCTCCTGGGCTTTGCGATCCAGTTGCTGGAGGATCTGATCCGCACCACGACGATGTGCAGCACACAGGACGCAAGCTCCGGCTCGACTCTGCTCAATGTGCCCAAGCAGCAGCTCGAGCTGCTCGAGACTGCCTTCACGCTCTGCGTCGAGACGCTCAACTGGAACTTCACCGACCCGATGATGGGCAACTTAACCTGGAGCCTGAGCAGCAGCAGCTCGTCCTCGTCTGGTGGGTCCGAGAAGTTGGAGGAAGGCCGAGCCGTGCTCACGCCGCCGACGTCCTGGCGCGACGTGCTCATTCGCCCCGAGCTCATCCACTCGGCGTTCAACACGTACGCGTTCTTCCGCAACCTCTCGACGCGCAACGAGAACCTGCTGCACCTGGCGAGGCAGTTCCTCATCCAGCTGGCGTCGCTCCAGGGTCCGATCTTCACGCGGAAGGAGGAGCAGGTGCAGTTCCTGAGCGAGATCTTCCGAGGCACGAGTGCGCTGATCCACAACCCGTTCCTGGAGCTCATCGGCAAGACCGACTACGCGGCGTTCGAGATCGCGACGCGCGAGATGATCGACATGTGCCAGCTGCTCTTCCGACTCGTGAACAACATTGGGCTCAAGGCTCTCGTGCAGTCGTCGTCGTCGTCCGCGCCGATCTTCGCGTCGCTGCTGGAAGAGATGTCGTCGCTATCGTGCAAGTTGCTCCAGTCGGCGCTCGAGCGCATCCAGCAGCACCTGCGGTTGCGCAACAATGAACCCGTGGAGGATCTGTGGCAGCTCGAGGGCGTCGACATCTTGCTGGACGCCTGGGTGGCGCTCGCAAATGACCCGTTCCTCGAGGGCACTGGTAGCGCGATGACTCCAGCTGCAAGCACGGAGATTGAGAATGTATCGGCCCTGCTGAGCAAGTACTCGGCGCCAGTGGTGGAGCTGTACTTGCAGACGCAGCTCGAGATCTGCGCGGTTGAGGCGCTCGCAGAGCAGGATGAGAACGAAGACGTCGAGGACGACTCGGCGAGCGGGCTGCGAGAGCAAGTCGAGCTTGCCGCGGCGCTCGCGCGCATGAACGCTGCGTCGTCCTCGGCGCTGCTGCTGAGCCTGCTGCAGAGTTTTGTCGCCAACATCCAGCAGGGCGTTGGCGCGCTCAATGGTCGTGACGAGATGACGCCGGAGCTGAGCCAGGTGTTTGAGAAGCTACACTTCACAGTGCTCTTCTCGGGACTGTTTCTCGCAGACGAGTACGTGAGCGAGCGGCCGTGCATCCCGCAGCGGATCCACGCGGCGATCCGGACAGGTTCCAGCAGTGGAACAGCAGACGCGCCGTCGTCGTCTCAGGTGATTAACCTGCTGCTGTTGCTCATGAGCCAGCTGCTCGAGTTTGAGGCGAACCGCGTGGTGCAGAACCCGACGAGCAACTGCATCAGTCCGTTCTTCTCCGAGCAACTCTTCAGCACGATCACGCGGCTGTGCGCGACGTACCTGGCGCCTGACGCGCTCACACACGACGACGCGATCGCCCCCGAGCTGCTGCAGGTGTTTGGCTTCCAGAGTGGCGGACGCGCGGGCGAGCTGATCAACTTCATAGTCCAGCAGTGCACGTCGTACCTGATCCATTGGCCCACGCAGCCTGTTGTGATGCAGAACCTGATGGAGTTCCTGCTCGTGCTCTCCAAGACGAACGCAATCAGCTGCGTGCTGCACTCGTCGTTCTGGCAGGCGCTCGTCCAGGCGAACGCCTCGGCTGGGACGTTCCTTATGGCTGCGAGCGGCGGTGGTGGCGATCCGCTGCTCGCTGCAGTTGCGCGCATCCCGAGCGCGCTGCGCGGACAGCTGACCGAGGCGCTCTGTCGCGCCGGTATGACGTCCGAGGACGACACGATGCGCAAAACGCACTTCGATGTGGTGGCGCGACCCGTGGAGGCGCGGCTGCAGAGCCTCATCGCGCTCCCGAACTTTGAGTCCAAGCAGACAGCTAACGACGTGCGGGTCCAGGAAGAGCTCAAGCTTATCCTCGAGATGTACTCCGGCATCGCGCGCTCGACCGAGTCGTACGTGCCACGAAATGATGCGATGCGTGAGCTCTGGTGGCTGAGTGCGTGCTAACTTTTTGATGGATTTCATTGGTGTATATGCAGAAAGAGCCATGGACTCATCTCTGCGTTCTGCCTTCCTGCGCTGCCCGTGATCGTGAAGCTCTTCCACCTCTTCCGCGGCGACACACAGATTGTGCAGCTCACGCTGAGCTTCTTCTGCTTCCTGGTCGAAGCCCAGATCTGCTACCTCACGCCGGCGGACGCGCTCCAGGTGTACACTGCGAGCAACGATCTCATCCACACGTACTGCCGCCATAACCTCGGCAAGGTCAGCGTGCTGGCAGACGCGGAAGAGGAGAGCTACGCCGACTTGTACGCGCTGCTGCAGCTGCTCTCGCACCTCGTGTCGAAGGACTTTATCGACTTTTCGGACCACACGGCGCAGCAGGCGGACGTGGACAATGCGACCGGCATTGTCGCGGAGGTGGTGTTCGCTGGACTAAGCCAGGTGATCCCGATGATGACGGAGCAGCTGCTGCAGTACCCGAACCTGAGCAAGCAGTACTTCACGCTCGTGTCGTACATGGTGGAGGTGTACGCCGAGAAGCTCGCGCTGCTGGACACGAATCTGTTCTCGATGCTGCTCACGTCGCTGCTCTTTGGCATCCGCCACGTGCAGGTCGACGTCGCGCGCTATAGTTTCCAAGCGATCGGCGAGCTCGCGGGCTTCCACTGGAAAGCGCGCCACCAGAAGAACGAGCCGGGGCTCGAAAAGCACTTGGCGGCGAACCCGGACGTGTTCCTCCACTTCATCCGTGTGATCTTCCGCATGGCGATGTTTGAAGACTTCAACCCGGTGATCCTCGACGCGTGCTCCGGCGCGCTGTACCCGCTGATCCTGATCGAGCAAGCGCGGTACTTTGCGCTCGCCGAGGAGATAAGCAAGGAGCAGAGCGACGAGGCGAGCCAGCAGCGGCTGCTCGCGGCATTCGGCGCGCTCACGGCGTTCCTCACACCCGCAGACATCGCCATGGCCACGGCGAGCACGCGGACGTTCCGCACGCAGTTCAAGACGAACCTCTTTGTGTTTGTGGCCGACGTGCGCGGGTTCATCCAGGTCAAGTGAGTGGAGTGCGTGGGTGAGCTCTTCGCCACCGAAAATGCAGCCATGTGTATAAAATGAAATGCAGCCGTTTCGGTGAGGAACAGAATGTGTTGTTCAGCGCTGGTATGTCAGCGACTGGGAGCCCTCGGTTGCCCCCAAACGAACTGCAGCGTGAAGTCGACGCCTGCAGCCATGCAAGAGCACAGTTAGCGACCCGATCCCCAAGACTTGCAAGACAGATGAAAAAAATGAGGTACCGCTGTGGGCGAGCAGGAACTGGAAAATCACGACGATCCACGTCGTGAACTCACTCAGCAGGATGCGCCAGTCGGTCTCGAGCGCGAACGCGAGCTAGTAGAAGACGGAGACGCCGAAGTGGCGCTGCAGCGTGCGGTTCACGTACACGAGGCTCAGCAGCTCCATGGACGCGTAGAGCAGGATGTTGGTCACCACCTTGCGCAGCTTGGTGTCGCTGAGCTCGACCATGTCGAGGTAGTACCTGGCGTTCGGCAGGTGGAAGAGGACAGTGAGGCAGACCGCGTACATCACCGGCACGACGGTCTCGATGTACTCGACGATGGCGACTGCCTCGCTCACGTGCAGCAGCCGCGCGGCTTCTCGGATCGCCACCTCGTTGATTGAGACCGCGTCGGGCGACGACGCACTGGTATCAGGAGCAGAGGGTATCATTCGAAGGAGGGACGGTCCGTGAACAATCGGAGCCACGGATCGGTACGAATAGCCAGCCGGGCTATGATGACGCCCTGACCTCGCCCTGACTGCAAACGTGTGAGCATCTGCTCCGACTGCGACGACAGTTTGTAATGCGTGCGAGCGTGGAACGTGAGCGAGTCGAACCGCTCGGCGTTGCGCAGCACACCGAAGACCCACACGAACAAATCTCTCGACGCCGGAGCTTGATCATCGAGCGAACTGCTGGCTCGCACGAGCGTGAGCGTCCGCGTCTGCTTGGCGAGTTTGCTGAGCATGTAGCAGTTCTGGATCACGTCCACCAGGATGATCACGAAGCTCACGACGAGCGTGCCGCCGGATTGCATGCATTTGGTCATGTACAGCGCGTCGAAGATGTCGACGCTCGCCATCTCGGCCGAGAAGTGGTCGTCGTCGATCGGATACGTGAGCGTCGTGACGCTCTTGAACACGTGCTTGATCACCGGAAGCAGCAGCACAAAGGCAAGCTGCGCCACACCCGACAGCGAGAGGAAGACCGAGTTGAATGCCGGGTACACGATCATCATCGCCGCTTGCACGCTGAGCACGTTGGAGAACTGGAAGTACTTCTTGAGCCGCTCACGATCCGCCGTACCCAGCGTCAGCACCACGAAGGCGTACAGGATCCCGATGAGCGGCACGGCCCCGATCGTGCGCGTGAACGGGATCGGGAACATCCAGCAGTCTGCGATCAGCATGATCGTGGCGGTGTACGCAACCCCGAGACCGAGCGCCATGACAGCAACCTTCCTGGGAGTGAACACGATCGCGGGCACTACAGCCTGTGAGTGTGTCAGGATCGACGCGCCGACGACAGCCGAGCCAACAGCGGTGCGCAGCCAGTACGAGGTGTTCGCTCGCCAGCCCTCACGCGGATCCTGGAGCGGGATCAGGTCCAAGCCCACGATTAGGAACAGCGCCGGAGTGCAGTAAAGCAGCGGCACGAGCACGACGCGCGCTCGCGATGCTGACGTGCAATACTCGCGGAGCGCCAGGAGCCGATTCGCAGAGTAGAGTCGCCGCTTCTTCGAGCGCATCGAGCTGCAGCAGCGGAGCAGCGTCGCTTTGCACCATGGTCGCCACGGAACTGACATCCTGAGCACGTCCGCGTCCGCGCCCGCCTCCTGTCGATGTGATGCGATCACGCCGCACGCCGACCGCTGGCTGGATGCGATTTGCTTTTCGTTTGTGAGCCACATCGGTGCACGCCTCGTATTAATAGCGGCGGTACGAGCATCACGAAGTTCGGCTCCCGTGACGCTTTCGGGATCCGGTAGTCGTGGATACCAACGTGTGCAATCCACAACACACATTGCAATCGTGGCCTGCGCGCCCGCGTTGATCGAGGACGAGGCGTGCCCAGCCCATGCAGTCGCTCGACGCGGACACGAGGGACGGTCACGCTGAAGTTGCAGCATGGAGCTCGAAGTCGTGAGAAAGGTGGGCAGGACCATCACTCTGGACAGTGTACCCATTTTCCATTCGTGCCAGCATCTTTCTGCTGGAGACAAGCGATGCCGCCACCACACACGAATAGCAGCAGCAACGGACGAGACGAGAGTGCGAGATACGAGACGAGATGCGCGAGATCCGCGTGCTCGAGCGCCGCAGCAGCGACGTCGTGCGCGCGGCGCAGGTCGTCCCGAGCCTCGCGGTGGCGGTGCAGGAAGGTGGCGTAGCGAGCGCGCATGTGCTCTCTGCACTTTGTAGAGTGAAACGACATGGGCTGGCTACTAACGCGTGCACATTGCTGGACAACAGCGATTTACAACGCAGTGGATGCGCGAGCGAGATCGATCGCCGTGTGGGTCGACGCCGCGAGCGGCTCATTCTCTGTCGCGGACGACGGTGAGGAGGAGGCTGCTCGTTGTTCTCGCTTGGGTGTTGCTGCTGCTTCACAATTCCAGTAAATGCGATTTCGTTGTATGCACACAGGCGGAGGGATACCGCCTGACGGCTTGCACGAGCACATTGGCGAGTGCGCGGGTGAGCACGCATCTCCAGCATGGTACAGCTCATGACCGACAGCTCGCTGAGACGAATGCTATGTGTCTGCACGCAGCAACATCTTGGGCAGCACCAGACAGCGATGGTGTACGCTCCGCGGAAGGGACACACTACGGCAAGTGCGGCGCGTTCTTATGGGCGCTAGGATCGCTCGCGCTCGTGGAGATCGAGAGCAGAGTCAAAGATCAGTGGGCAGCGCACCGGAAATGCATCCAGGTAGTCTCTTTCACACTGACAGGGCCGTTTGCGTGCTCACCCACGTTGACATCGCTGTGCACCTTTCAGGACGGTGTCGTGGTATCCAATGCACGATCCAAGTCGTTCCGGAAGTCCCACGGCACAACGCTTACCGCGCGCGGGCTGTTCCACTCGCTCCCTGTTCGCGCGAAAGACATGCAGAGCAACCCGAGACACTGCGCCAAGCTCGTGAAGGAGATCCAGGCTTTCTGCGTCAACCTGTCCATGATCTGGCCCTCGCTCTCGCTCGAGCTCGTCTTCGAGCGTACGTCCTGCCTGTGCAGATGAATGCGGAAACGATGTGTGGATTGAATCCTCGACGTCGTTGCTGACCAGTGACGCTGCCGTCGACAGAGAGTGTTCGGCAGTCGCTGCGGATCAGTGGCGTCAGTTCGTGTCGAGAGCGCTTCGTGAAGATGTTTGGCACCGCCATCGGCAACGATCTCCAAGTACGGCCGCTGAAAACTGCATGGTGTTCGCGCGAGCCTGTTGCTGCTTGGCTGAATGGCAAAGTCGTGTACTGCCTGCTCCTCATGGACAGTACGTGGACTTCTCGCCAGCAGATTCTCCGCTCGCGGTGCGAGGCTACGCGGCGCTGATCCAGGACTCGTGGGACGTGTCGCCAGCGGGACTCAAGCAAGCGAGAGCGTATTACCAGTATGTCTTTCTGCAGAACCGGTGGATCGAGAGCTTCCACCACGAGTGCGCGAGGCGAATCACGCAAATCGCGTTGGATCTCAGCGTCGGTGGGTCCTGCGTGGTGCTGGATGGCACAGTCGTCTGGGCAACTGGTTCGATCGGAGGCGTACTGATCAGCTACTGGGTTGGTTGTCTGCATTCAAACAGGAATTCCGATCTTTGTGCTGAAAGTCGACTGCCCGCCTACGGAAGCCGCGCTTCTCTGGTCCGAGAGTGGCAAGAGCGTCGAGTTCAAGTCTCCCGAGCAGCTCAACCAGCTGCTCTATGGTCTCATGCAGGTGAGAGAATGAGCGAATCCTAGTTCCATGGACACAGCGACGAACATCTTCTGAGCAATGCGTGCAGACTCTGAAGCGAAGCATGGATGCTGCAAATGACGTCTCGCATGCCAGCGAGAAGCTGATGCATGAACCCGAGCGCGAGCACAAGGAGGTGCGATTCTGGAACTGTGTCTTCAACTCATGGCAGGTAACTCGCGCTGACAAGACACGTAGCCTCGTCTGGCCAAAGCAGATGGAACCCTGCTCGATCAGGCTTCCTGGAGAGAAAACGAGACGCAACCGGTTCGACTCGACGACTTCGAAGATCCCGGCTGCTGGCACGCGCTGCGAGACGAAGACATCTGGAGCGACGACGAGACGCACGAGCTCCAAGACGGCGATGTCGAGGAGTGCCAGCACTGCTGCAGCATGGAGCTAGCACAGCACTGTCTCCAGCCTCCGTCGCAAGCTGATTATTGTGGGCTGCGTGAGGATTTGAACCAGTATGGGGTGCACACTCACGCACCGAGCGAAGAAGATCTCCTCTACGACACGCGTGCTCGCAAGCACCACCGCCTTGCTGTTGAAGACGATAGTGGCGGAGACCAGGAGACGATTTTCCGTGTTGAAGATGCGCAAACGAACTGGGGGGAGATCACAACCGCACGGCACGCACGCGACGAGGTGAGCCGGACACTTTTCATCTCGGCCACCATGGGTTTGTTGATATGACTGACATAACGGGTTGAGTTTTTTGCGCAGGTGCATCTGGGTACCCCATTCAACGGCGGTGCTTCAGAACTATGGGCTTCGTGTGTATCGTGTGATCATGCGAGCCACTCGCGGTACGCACCGCCTTTCAGCGCTCATATCCGGTGTGTGAGGAGCACTGATTTTATCGCTGGTTGCTCGAGATGCAGAGAAATCGCTCGAAAGAGTCTGCATAGCGACATGTGCGCGGCAGAAAACGACTGCGATGCGGAGCTCTTCGAGCTCGACTCATTTCCAGCACCAATGCTTTCAGCTGCTCAAGAACGATTCGCCGCATCAGGTGTTGGCATCAGTCCTGCTGACATCGACCAGGAGGACGGCTGCCCAGAAGATGCAGCTCAGCTGCCTAAAGTACAGGACGTGAGCGAAGGACAGCTCGCGAGCGTGTTCTTCACAGAGAGCAAGGTTCCGAGACTCGCTGGTGCGAAGGAACATCCAGAGGTACGGTTCTAGATTTGATCTCGTAATCATCACCGAATTGCTCAGCTGTAACTCTGTGCAGGAGCATGTACCAAGCCCATGTGGAGCCATATCTCAGCTCTGGCTCACGAGTCGGTCGCTGAAATCCGAGCTGGACCGAGCGCTGGAGCCGGATCCACGCGATCCAAGCGCTCTCGATGAGCTCTCGGGTGCGGAAACAGCGATGCCAGCAGAGAAGCGACAGCGCCGCTCCAAGTACTTCAGCGGAGCTGTTCACGCTGCTGATGCGACCCAAGCACGAACGCCACAGCCTCGAGCGTTCACGTTGACTCTCCCACGCGCGTCCAAGTGCACGTTGCGAGTCGACAGTGTTGACGGACTGAAGCAGCTGCGTGACTTCAAGATCTCAAAGTCCGTCCTCGAGACGCTCGAAGTCATTCAGCAGGTGGACCGCAAGTTCATCCTCGCGCGCGCCACGGACGAGAGCTCCTTCGGGAGTCTGTTGCTGTGCATCGACCAGCACGCCGCAGACGAGCGCGTGCGCCTCGAGCGGCTCGAGTTGGAGCTCTTCGGACCCGAAGGCGACGAACTCAACATCGACGTCAGCACGTACGCGCAGCCACAGCTCCTACTGCTCAATGCGAAAGAAGCGCAGACTCTCGCAGCGAGCGAAGACGTTGTGCGAGCGTGGGGCTTTGACTTTGACTTCCTCGAGTGCGAACATCACACCGAGCCAGGTCTGTACGGAGACAGCAGCGACGGCGAGTACTACGTGGAGCTGCGGACGACGCCGCGGGTGGACACCCGATGCGCAAACGCCGAGGACTTTCGCGAGTTCATCCAGGTGCTGGCGCAGAACGCGAGCTGCTGGTGCTGGAGCGTCATGCGGCCGCCCGCGATCACGCGTCTGCTGCACTCGCGCGCGTGTCGAAGCGCAATCATGTTTGGCGACTACCTGAGCATCTCGCAGTGCCGAGAGCTGGTGGAGCTGCTGCGCAAGTGCAAGCTGCCGTTCCAGTGCGCCCACGGTCGCCCGTCCGTCGTGCCTCTCGTGGAGTTCATCAGTCGAGATTAGAAGCAACTTTCAATGGTTTCCACCTCGATGTTGCTTGAGTGAGCGGATGCAAATCGGATTCGTCTCGTTTATTGCACTTCAGGTTGCTTCGCTGTCTTCGTCTACTTCTTTGGACTGAGAGGTAAACCACATGCAGCACAGAACACAAGAGAGAGTAAGAGCAATTCAGTGAGACCTCTGCTTTCGATCTCAACGACATCCTAGGAGGTTGACAGATGCAGGCGATCACCTGTTCGGGAACTCGACAGAAAGCGCGCTGTTGATGCGTCGGAGCTGCTCGAGAAAGGGGGGGGGGGTA
>JAADWH010000011.1:0-88926 GCA_023335995.1 Globisporangium nagaii
TAAACCCTAAACCCTAAACCCTAAACCCTAGTGCCCTAAACCCTAAACCTAAACCTGGGTGTGCGAACCCTAAGCAAATCGATCCCACTTTCAGTAACCTGGTTTTGGCACAAACTGCAACCCTTTTTGCGAGTTCCGGGTTATTAACTCTCACGTTGGCAAAAACACACCCAGTTTTGTGAAGATCGCGTCTACATTGGGGCCACTATTATGGCAAGGGCGTTTTGCAATAGCAACAGTTTGGAAACCGAAGGCATTCGACTGATTTCGGAAGGGCTCACTTCAAGCAGCAAATGTATCAAATCGATGGCAGTGACTAGATCTACTGTAATAGTGGCCCTATACATAAGACGTTTGGCATTTTAGTCATGAGCAATCACTCTGAGCGAGTGATTGCTCCGAGAGAGAGGGAACAGCGTGGCTCGGACTCGTGGCGCGAGTCATTCTCTCCCCTCTCACACCAGTCCGCAAGAAGCCACGCGCCAGCACGCTGCCGCACGCAGACCTCCTGCTCGCCCGACTCCCGCCCCGCACCTGCCGCTGACAGCCATGGCCACCAAGCAGTCCCCCATGCGCATGGTCATCATGCTGCCGCTCATGTTCCTCATGGGCAAGGTGGACTTTGAGAACGACGCGATCCTCAACTCGGCGCGCGCCGCCTTCCTGCTCGCGCAGCTCGTCTCGCTGCTCTTCGGACTCTACATCAAGAAGCAGGTCGAGGCCAAGAACGACCAGCGCAAGATCTACGTGCCCGGCGCCAAGTCGCCCTTCGACCCGTCCCCCAACTACGACGAGGTGACAGAGACCACCTACGCCGACCACGAGCTCGCCAAGGTCAACGAGTTCATCAAGCAGACGTGCATCGGCGCGGGCATCTCCTCGTTCATCCACTTCAAGATGGGCGTCAACCACGTCGTGCTCATCCAGGCGATCATGACCCCCATGAACCTCTACGACAACCAGCTCGTGCAGGCGTACGTCTTCGGCAGACGCACCGGGCGGCTGTGGGGCGAACGCATCGAGGGCGAGACTAACGAGGAGGCTGCTGCCGCCAACGGCCTGACTGCTGACGCCGCCAACGCGACCGACGCCACCGCCACCGCCGAGACCGCGAAGAAGACCAAGACGGACCTGACGCCGTCGGAGGCGATCCTCAAAGTGTCTGGCGCCGGCGCGGACGCCGACTTCGACGAGCTCTGGGCCGCAGTCAAGACCTCGGTCAACGCGTGCACGAAGGAGGATCAGTGGACGGCGCTCATGGTCGCCTGCGGCTCGCCGATCGACACGACCGAGTTCATCGAGAAGGCTATCGACGCCGGCGCGGACGTGACCGCTGTGGACGGCGACGGCTGGACGGCGCTCCACTGGAGCGCGTATCACGGCCGCCCCGAGGCTGCGGAGACCTTCCTGAGCGCTGTACCGACGCACAAGCTCGCTGGGTTGCTCCAGATCAAGGCGCTGGACGGCCGCACGGCCAAGGAGGTCGCCAAGGCTGAGGACAACGACGACGTCGTGGACGTGATCAAGCGGTTCGCGGACGCGGCCGCGTCGGCGGGAGCGACCGCCGAGGTCGAGCCGGAGCTGCGCCAGCGCAAGCCCGTGTCATCGGTCGAGGACGTGGACTAAGCGACGGCGGACTCCCATTAGATGCATCGGACGCTGCTCTCCGCTGTCGCGCTTTCGAGCGCCGGCAGCGCAGCGCTGCTCCCTCTATTACGTTTTTCCCCCTTCCCTTCGTAATATGTTGCCTTTTCGACTGCAACCAGAATCAAAGCCAGAAAACAAAAAAGACGGGTGCACAGGGCGTTGTTGGGTCATCATATGCATTGCTGACGCGCTCCGCTTGAATCGACTGCGGAATGGAGACGCGCCTATCACCAAAACGCATGCCATCCGTCTCGCATCCGCGCACTGCTCGAGCCGTCTGCTGCCGAAGCGATGTTTACGTGAGCGAGCAGTACCTGGAGGCGAGTCTTGCGCTCTCGGCGTCCTGTGTCTTGCTCTGCAGCTGCGTACAGTACGGCGTACCGCCGCCGCTTGCCTGCACCTGGCTCGTGAACTTGTCCGTCAGCATCCACGCCGGCAGCGACGTGACTTGCGTGTACTGGAACAAGATGCCTCGCAGCGCTGGGCTGAGGCTGCTCACCTCGGGCGGGAACTGCGTGATCGGAACGCCCATCAGCTCCACCTGGTAGAGCGACGGGATCTCGAATAGCGCGGCCGGCAGCTCCGTGATCGGGTTCACGCTGATGATGAGACGCATGAGGTTCATCCGCAGCAGCACGTCTGGGAGCTTCGTGAACGCGTTCACCGCGAGGATGAGGTTCACGCCGGGCGGCCAGCTCAGGTGCAGGTCGTCCGGCAGATGCGTCAGCTTGCAGCTCGAGATGAAGATCAAGCGGAGCGTGGGCGGGAAGTCACGCGACACGAGCCCGGCAGGCAGCGAGGTTCCGTTCCCGTACCGCGCAAAGTCGACCGTGACGATCGCCAGGTGGTGGAGGCTCGGGTGGTGCTGCTTGGTGAGCGCAGCCTCTTCGGGCCAGTCCTCCAGCACGACGTTGATCACGTAGAGCCCAACCATGTTGGTGAAGCTCTGGAGACTCGGTGGGACGCTCAGCTGGGGACAGTTCGTGAACGAGAGGAAGCTCAGGAACTGCGAGTCGAGGTCCGACCAGATCGCCTCCACTTGAGCGACCGTGCCGACCATGCCTTCGTGCTGCAAACAGTCCACCGCCAAGTACGCGCAGGCAGACTTGGTGGTGAGCCACGGACGCACCTGCACCGCGCAGTCGGCGCTATGGGTGTCAAACGCCGCGTCCGAGTGGAGACCGAGGATGAGGCAGCCCCATGCCACCAGCGCGACGTGCGCGAGCGTCTCGATGCGCCGGTTCCACGTCACACGCCTGCTCTCCGTGTCGACGCGCGGCGGGCGGATGATGACGATGTTCGAGTCGGCGGCCAGGAACTTGACGTCGTCCAGACATAGCAGCAGCGTGACAGCGAAGAGCGCGCGGCTGCCAAAGTCGTACCAGTTCTGGATGAAGAGCAGGCGGAACTCGTTCGTCATGTGCGCGTACCACGAGAGGTCGTACCACCGGCTGATCTCGAAGTTCGTGAGCTCCGTGTCGTAGTCGGGCCAATAGAGCGTCGCGAGTCCAGTCGGCACTCCGACGCTCGAGACGAAGTCTAGCGTCACGTCGAAGAGCAGGCACAAGAGAAGCTCCAGACGCGGTTTGTTATGGAACAGTCGCCGGATTACAGGTGTCGACCAGCAACTGAGTGTGACCGACGCGACAGCTAGGCGGTTGAGCCACACGCGCGGGACGAAGTGGCTGAGGTTGTAGGCTTGGATGGACTGGAGGATCGTCTCCGTGACCTCTCGGACGAGGAAGATGAGCGTGAAGTGCTTGCCGTGCACGCCGAAGAAGCCCGTGTATCCGAACGAGCTCTTCCACACAGAGTTGGTCTTGTGGAGCGACCCTGCCACAAAACTCACGGCGCGGCCGCTCTCCACCTTGGACGCAGCGTTTTGCGCCTCAGTCAGCGACGGACCGTGCTCTCTAGCTGGCGCTGGGGCTGTGCGGTTGGACACCCTGCTACTCTTGAAGTACAGCTTGCGGTGTCGCGCGGACTGGATGGTCATCTCGAAGAAGTAGGCGAGGTGGACGACGGCGCAGATCGAATGGAAGATCACGACGATCGGGAACTGGGTCATGTCCATGGTCAGCTGGAAGGCTCTCAGGTCGGCGCTGAGCACAGTGCTCGGGAGCTTGTGGTACACGTACGCCACGGCGACGTAGAACGCGCAGGAGAGCACGTGGATGAGCAGGACGATGACCCAGAGCACCGCCGTTGCCAGCAAGAACGCCATTGCTCCGCAGGGAGACGAAAGTTGGCGGGTGGACGAGTGGAGCTGTCTGTTGCTGTCGATGCTTCAGTTGTCGATCGGGTGTGCTGGTGAGGAGACGACTGATGTGGTTGTGAGCCGCCGCCGAGGGATGCGCGCGTGCAAGTCAGCGTTGCGCTGGACAAGATCGTATCCACCACTCGAAAAGCTCGTCTCGTACAGAATTAAGCTGATCAGGATTAATCCAGCAGCTCGTCTCCTTCTCCGAGGCGTCGCACAGATGATGTCGTGCTTCTGTTCTGTTTGAGGAGCCCTCCGGGTACGATTTTAGACGCGCGAGAAGGAGAGCTTGGTCGGAGAATCGCCGGACACAGCATCAGAAAAGCTTGCCGCGCGCCAATGTCCAATGGGACGTTTCCAGATCTGTCAACGCTTCAGCCCTGCCTGCTGTTCCTGCGATCGCATTGCGACGCTAGGAGTCAACAACGGCTTTGGAGCCCCCGTGCAGACTGCCACATTCACTCGGACGCTGCTGTTGTTGAAGCAGAAACCCTCCACAACTCGGACACCAACATACGCAGTCACCTCCGCTTTGCTGCAGAAAAAGATCAGCGAGGCGAAACGGTCGCGCGCTTCGAGAGTGTTTGTCAACTTGAATCCGCCGAGCGATGATGACATCTCGCGAGCGTTTTTCTCACTTTCGGATCGCTTTCTCGCAAGCAGCAGCAGCAGCGCATTAGCAGCGCAGCGCATCCAGGACAGCGCAGCGACCCGACCGACCCGACGGCTGCCTCCTGCGCGCGCCACTCAGCCACCCACAAGACTCCATGGGCTTCGTCGGCTGGCCGCTCGGCCTGCTGCTCTCAGCGGTGTCGAGCGTCTTCGGCATCCTCGGCAAGCTCTTCCTCAAACTCGCGCACAACGAGCGCGAACGCGAGGAGGATGAGGAGGAGCGCGCCGGCAAGACGCGCCAGTTCACGTCCGACGGGCTTGTCGTCAGTCGCTCGTCCAAGGTCTGGTACATGTACTTCTACGCCGGGCTGGCGTCCATGCTCGTGCTCAACCCGGCTCTCGGATCCGTCGCGTACATGTTTGCGACGCAGTCGCTGCTCGCGCCGATGGCGGGGCTAACCATTGGATGGAACACGCTCATGGGACCCTTGCTGCTGCCGCACGAGCGGCTCACGACGAACGACTTTGTCGGCGCGCTGCTCATCTTCACCGGCTGCGTGCTCGTCGGCGTCTCCGGGACGCACGAGACGCCGCCGATGTCCATCGAAGAGCTCACGAAGCGCTTCGTGTCGTTCCCGTTCCTGCTGTACATGGTAGTGCTGGCTGCGGTCGTGAGCTTCCTCGTGCACTACGCCAAAGAGGCGCTGCGCTACAACTGGTATGCTGTCAAGACGCGCGCCGGCACGCCAGGACACAGCCGAAAGCTGGAGCTGAGTCCGATGTCGCGCGTGTCGCTGAGCATTCTCTCTGGCGTCATGAGCGGCCAGCTCTTCTTCCTCGCTGCCACGATGAAGATCGTGCACGACGACGAGACCAAGTCCAAGGCGTTCACGTACCCGATCCTGTACGCGTGCATTGTCGGCGCGATCTCCACCGCGCTCTTCGGTCTCTACCTGCTCAATGAGGCGCTCAAGGTCGAGGACGCGGTGGTGGTGATCTATCTCTACGAGGCGAGCTACATCCTCGCCGGCGCGATCTCTGGTCTCTGCTTCTTCCGGGACATGCGTCACCTGTCTGCGTGGCACTACGTGGTCTACTCGCTCAGCCTGTTGCTCATCCTGCTCGGCATCTACGTGGTCGCCAAGCGCAACAGCCACCAGGCAGAGGACGAGGAGAACCTGCTGCCACTACTGGCGGCGCCGCCTGTGGACAACTCGTCGGCTGACCGCATCTTCCGCAAGGCGTCGTTCTACGCCGCGCGCAGATCGTCGTCGCCCACGCGGCTCCTCAAGTTCTTCGAAGAGGACGCGGAGGAGCAGCGGCGCCGCAAGAGCACGCCCGTGCGGTCATACAGTCTCGCGTAGATCGTAGCACTAGCTGCCGTGACCGAAAGAAAGCTATCGCCGCCGCCACGGAGGGAGTTGGCATTTCACGTCGTCACTCATGTATTAGGAAGAAAAGTTAAAGCAGATCGTTGGTGCTACTAAAGCTGTGCACATCCACACCCGTGTCCCCCTCGCTCAGTCGTCGTAGGAAGGGATCTGGCTGTAGTCGTAGCCCTTCCACCCCTTGAAGCTCCCGTAGAGCTGGTACGACGCGTAGCTCCCAGGGATGAACGCTGCAGATACGCATACAAGAACAACACGCGGACACGGTTAAATCACGGCTGCGTCGTCGAGAGGAAATGACACACACGCAACAGCGCCGCACCAATGAGTCCGAGGATCAGGAACGAGAGCCCGCGGTGCTCACCGTCGAGCCCGATGCGCGTGCTGACGAAGATGAGCACCGAGCCAAGCGCGAAGAGACTTACGGCGGCCATACCCGTGCGCATGGGAAACCGTTTCTTGCGCATGTCGTACTCCTGCGAGCAAGATCGAGGCAGAGCTCGCACTGATTAGCGACGGAGCATGGGGCTGGCGCCATGTTGCAAGTGCACGCGGAAACGGGAAGAAAAAAACGCACGGGGATCGTGTAGCGGTGCGGCGCGTCGGCTTTGCGCACGTCGTCGAACTGGCGTGCCGCGCCGCCGCCCACTTTCTCCTGGCGGCGCACTTCGCCGACGTCCTTGGCCATCGCTGCTGCTGCTGGTTGTGTGTGCTCGTGCTCGTGCGTGGTGCGTGATGCGTGGCGCTGACGCTGTTCGCTCGTCGCGTAGTCTCAATACTGACGATCTTGTGTGCGAGCTCGTTCAAGTGCCGCTTCGCTCTCTCCACAGTTCGGTGCCTGCTCCTATTAAACCCGGGTTTGAGAGGAGGATTGTTTCACGACAACATTCCCAATTCGACCCCAAAAGCGTAAATCCACAGCAAGCCCACCGAGTCTAGGCGAGCATGACGTCGCGCGTGTGCGTCGAGTGTGGCGCGGGCGTGCCACTGCTGGTGCGTGACTACGGCAAGGGCAACGTGCGCCTGGCCATATGTGGCGCGTGCAACGAAGTGGCGGACAAGTACGTCGAGTACGAAAACGTGCTGCTCTTCCTCGAGGTCATGCTGCTCAAGCCGCAGGTTTACCGCCACATCCTCTACAACCTGCCGTCCCCCATGGAGAACGTGAGCACATACACAGGATCCATGTCTATGCATCATGCGCCTGTATGCTGCCATTGCGGTTGATCTCACGCACACTGTACGTTCGAACCCCTCTCTTTGTATGCAGCGCACGATCCTCAAGATGTTTGTGATCCTCGTGATGCTTGACATGAACGTGAAGGCGTACCTCGTGGACCGCAAGGAGGGCGTGTTCTTCCGCTCCGAGTCCATGTACCAGGACACGGACGCCATCTCGGGCTTCCGCATCAGCCAGTTCTCGCTGCACCTCGTGCTGCTGGCGCTGCTCGAGAACGTCGTGTACTTTGCGAGCGTCCTGGCGCTGATCTACTGGGACCCGTTCCGTCGCGGCTGGCGACGCAAGCTGCTGGAGCAAGAGGCAGCTTCGGGCAGCGCAGACTGCGGCTCAGTTGCCAGTCCGGCCGACGCGGGCGTGAGCGTCGACATCCTGACCAAGTACGGCAGCACGCTGTGCATCTCGAGCTTCGGCAAGATGTTCGCGCTGCTCACGGTCATCTGGGAGTACCACTGGACATTTATCCACATGATCGGCGCCGTGATCTTCTTCTCGAACGTGCTGGGGCTGCAGCTCTTCCTCGCGGACGGCGATCCGTCGACGACGCGGTCAGTGCACGTGGCGGCGCTGGTGGTGGCGGGGCTGGCGATCCGCTTCGCGACGCAGCTGCTGCTCTACGCGCTCGGCAACTCCATCGTCTTCTACGTCTTCGCGTAAGTGGAGACGTCGTCGAGGGGTATCTGATAGATTCGCGCGTGGGTGAGTGCGTGAGTGCGTTGGAGGTGCTGAAACGCCCGAGTGTCAGTGGCTACATTTAGACATCGCGGCTATTCTCGTGTTGACTCTCCGCGCGCCAGTGACCGCGCCTGCGGAAGAGAAGACTTTGGCATTGGAAACGCTGCGTGTCGCCAGAGTGTGCGAACGAGAGAGATCGCGTGCGTGAGACAAAGAAAGCCAAGGAAAGCGATGAGTGCGGTGGAGCTGCCTCACGTGGCGTCTGCACGGTCGTCGTCGAGTCGCGGGAGCCTGTACTCTGCAGGCTCGAGCTCCTCTGAGAAGAGCGGACGCAGCGACTGGAACCAGCGCAGTCACTCCAGCTTTCCTTCGCGAGCTGTCGGCAGCGGCGCGGACGATGGCAGTGGCGAAGATGACGTGCAGGAGTGTGACGAGAATGAGGATGGAGGCGAGTACGCGGACGGCGACGCAGAAGAGGAGGAAGAAGAGGAGGAGGAGCCGCAGGAGTCGAGCGGTGGGCTGTGGGACGAGGTCGAGAGCTTCCTGAACCGCCCGTCGCCGAGTCTCTCGGTTCTTGCCAAACCCGAGAAGAAAGCGGCGTCTGGGAATATGCTCCCGACGCTCAAGTCGGACCACCAGCGCCGCAAGAGCTCCGAGCCCGAGAGTCAGTCCGCGACTCGCGCCGCGACGCGGCCAGCGCGGTCGATTTACCAGCCGTCGAGCAAACCTGCGGCGTCTGCGGTGAAGGCTATCAATCCAAAGCTGCTGCAAGAAGCATTCGCGTACGCGCAGAAGGTTGCGCTGCTGGACTTTGACGACGACCAGCAGGAGCAGATCGATGTGATCAGCGACCGGCATCACCCACTTGGACGAAGCAACTCTCGTAGTCTCTCCACTTCGTCGTCGTCATCTCTGGGCGGAAGAGATGCTGCGAGCGGTAGTGGCGCAAGTGCAGCGCGCGCTTCCAGCCACGGCGCTGTGAAGAAGCAGAGCTCTTCCGGAGTGAAAGGCGACGAGGTGAAGAAGAAGAAGAGCGCGACGAAAGCGAGTGTGTACGGATCTGGCGCTAAGCCTGTGAAGAAGAAGAGCGAGCGACGGATGAAAGAGGCGATGCAGTGGGATCCGTCCAGTGCGGCGAGCGCTGGTGAGACCGGGAGCGGCGCTGATGCTGGCGGCGTGAACCGCAAGAACATGGACCCGCAGGTGATGCAGTCACTCGTGAGCAATTTCCAGAACGGGACGACGCTCGACGAGCTGCGCAAGGAGCTAGCCGCGTCGCAGCAGAGCATGGCGCTCTCTCGCCAAGTGCTGCACGAAGCCGCGAAGTCGTTCTTCCAACCGAGTCGCTGACCTCCTTGGCGCTAAACGCGTGGTGGCAGCGGATCCAGCCTCGGAAACCGCTCTTATATATAAAGAACTGCCCCCATTTTCCTTCACGAAGTGAGGACCTGACTGCAGTCGCGTTTTACGAATGCACGAGTGGCTTTCATTGTGTGCGTGTGTTTCGCCTCGGTTTGTTGGCAGTGTGTGCACCACCAGCTCGTCTGAAGCGTGAGTTAGACGCGTCTTCAGGACGGTCCATATGCTCGCGACATTCACCTGGCTCATGGAACCGTCCAGCGCTCTCGCATGCGCGCGGATGTCGCTGTCGCCGCACTTGTCGCCACTGCGCTTTGCAGCATTCAACACACCACTAGCAGCATTATCCGGACATATCCAGATAATGATGTTTCTGCCAATCAAACCCCGCAGTGTCAATTATAGCGAACGAAAGCGTCCATCGATTGATAATGTCCGTTTCCGCCAATCAGCGGCAGCTGCCTGGGCTTTGTCTCTCGAAAGGGCCTTTTCCATAGAGACGCGCAGACAGCCAAAAAAGAAGCAAGAAAAGCTCCGTCCAACTTGCTTCTGTCGCTCACCCCGACGTCTCCGCTCGCACTCGTGACCGCCGCCGCTCCTGTCGCCATGTGGTTCTCCAACTACCGTCAGAAGCTGCAGCTGCTGCTCATCGTGTTCTTCATCTTCATCGCGTTCGGCGCGGCCGACGACGCCTGGATGCCTTGGGTACGCTCGTTCTCGTTCTCGATTCGCTTGCACGCGAGATCTTTGCCTGTGCTCTCCCCTCTCCGTCCATGTGTGCTGACGCGCCCCTCGTGTGCCGCTGTGTCGCTAGGTGACGCTCATCATCTTCCTGTCCATGATCCTGCTCACGGACCTGCTCTTCCTCGATGCGTCGCAGTTCCAGTACAACCCGGACTACAAGGTGCGCCATGCGTCATGCGTCATGCATTCTCTTGCTTTGAGGGCGGGCTGGGAGCTGTAAACAACCTCGTGTCTGACGCTGTGTGATGTTTCGTCGCCGACAGAATTGGGCACGATCGATTGATCCAAAGTACTAGCCGCGTGGTGATAGCCGCGATCCGCAATTGCGCACAGCTCCCTTTTATATATTCCCCCCCCCCGCGCGAACACAAGACCGTGCATTCCCTCCACTCACCACGTGCTGTCGCGTCGGAGCAAAATGGAACTACCTTGGATTCGCCTCGCTTAGTGCTCGTGTATTTGTTTTGTGTGTGTTTGAGCTGGCTGGCATTCGCCTCAGCTGCTGCTCTGGGTGCTTCGCCGTCAGCATCGACCATGAAAGTAAATATGCAGAACATGCAACTATAGGCGAATATCTCCGCACGGATCAGTGCTCGCACAGACTGAAGTAACTCTCGTAGTCGTCTGGATCAGGCTCGGCAAGCGCCGAGCGCTCACTCATGAGCTGTAGTCGGTACACTCTCGCCTCGCCCAGCGTCATGCTGTCTCCGTTCGCCATCTGCTTCACCGTTTCTTCTGCGAACTCGAACAGCTTAAGCTGCTTGAGGAGAGGACCTTGCACCTCATCGATCCACTCGCATTGCTGCGGCGGAATCATGAACGTCGACGGGATGTGCACCTCTGGGTTCACGAGGAAAAACGCCAAGATCTTCCGAGACCCGGGCTTCGTTGCGTCCTCCAGCTCGAACGGCTCTACTTTGTGCTGCAAGATGTTCGGAAACACGAGGCATCGGTCTTCCGTCGTCGTGACGGACCCGAGTGTCTGCGCGAGCAGATCGTCGTTGAAGAGACCGTACATGACCGCGACCCCAGAGTCGTCAGACTGCTCGTACATCGGCTCCTCCACGTTCACCCGGAACGACAGCCGCGAGTCCTTGATGTTCTCGCAGCCAAAGTAGTAGATCCCCGTCGCAACGATCTGCTCTGCGTCAGTGCCCTCGATGTGCCACGACCCGCCGCTGTACTTCGGCGCGTCGGGCGTCAAAAGGATCTCGGCGACTTTCACAATTACTTGCACCGTCTTGCCTCTTAGCGAGCTGACTGACCCACAGGTGGTATCCGGCGCGACGATCTCTGGGATCGTGGGACGCTCTTCATTGTACTCGTCAGGAGGCTCGATGACGGGACCCGGGACTTCCACTTTCGCAGCGGACACAGCGCGCTCAAAAAGCGGCACGAAGCGGGCGAAAATCGACTCGATTGAGCCGTACAAGCTCGCAAAGCGGCTGGGGTGCAAGTTGTTGATGTACGACAGGATACGCGCTGAGCCGTCATCGTTCACTCGGACGTCCGACGGGATCCACTGGAAACTGCTCGTCTGCCCGCTTTGGCTTCGAAACTCGTTCGCCACCACCTTGGACGCGCTGCACAGGATCTTGTCCATGTGATCTGCGGGGTTCCTGTACGCCCCAGGCAGAGGAGGCTCCGAGAGCTGCTTCGTCGTGCCGAAGACGCAACAGTAGAGTGACGGGTGGACAAGGTCGAGCACCTGCTGGTTCGTCTTCGGGTGCCAGTCCTTGGCTTCGTCAGGGACGCTTTCCAGCACCGCGACTTCGCTCACGAATTTTGCCTTGAGGGATTGGGAGACAAGGCTGTCGCAGATCCACGATCCGTGCACCCCTGCTGGCGTCACAGTGACTTTCTCCTCGCTGGGGGTGACTTCGACTCGCAGGTCGTCGCTTTCCGCGATTTGGTCGAGCGTCTGCGTGACGTACGACCGCACGCGACCGAGCTCCTCACCGATCGCCGCGCACTTGCTCTGCAGCATCGCAGCCACTTCGGCGCGGGTCTCAATGCCGTCCAGAGCGGCTCGGACGCTTTCGTCACTCGATCCGTTCTCCAGCACCGCCTGGAGGAACGCCATGGTGCGAGGCAGGACGCTGGCGTCGGACCTCCCTTCTGCAGCCGCGATCGCCGGGCGGAAAGCTTCGAGCGGCCACTCACTAGCAGGGATTGCCAGGAGTTGTTCTCGCAGCGCCGCATACACGAAGTACCAGACCACAAACACGTACGCGTTGCGCTTCTTTTCGTCGTCGTCTTCCTCATCCTCATCATCTTCGTCGTCTTCCTCACCGTCCTCAGTGCGATCGCCTCGAGAAGTCCCGTAATTAAGCTCGTAGCGAACATGCTCGCACCACGCGGCCACTAGTGTGGCTCTGTCGTCGGACTCGACGAGTCGCTCCAGCTCGCGCAGGCGGTGGAGCTCGTACGGCTCCCACTTGAGACTCTGCGCCAACGTCTTGAGCAGGAACTCGTGCGAAATTTCGCGCAGCCACGTGTCGCGGATCGCCGCGTCGCGCCACTTGACCCACCACTGCGGCTTGCTGAGCACCGCGGCCGTCGAGTGCTTGAGCGCGAGCTCCACGAGCGTGAACGGCACCACTTTCGCCGCGCGCGCCATCTTGCAGAGAAATAAGATCTTTTCGACATCCGGCACCTTTCGACACCTTTCGACTTCCACACACGAGTGAGTGATGGTCGTCCACACTTTCGGACGCGTGAGTTCACTGTTTCGGACTCCACATCTGAAACATCTTCGTCGGCAGCTTCCAACAGCCAACATGGCAAGCCTCTCACATGAAAACCTACTCTCCACGCTTCCACACGCCACGAATACATTACGTCTACATTATCAACCACGCAACACCCCGCTGTCACCGACTGTCGTTGTCGTCGACACCTACGACCATTGCGTAGTAGCGCGCGAAGACGAGCGCCGCGAACATGAGCGCGTCGATGCGGTCGAGCACGCCGCCGTGGCCCGGAATGAGCTTCCCGGAGTCCTTCATGCCCGCTGCGCGCTTCAACAGACTCTCAAACAGATCGCCGAGCCGCCCGACCACAACGCCCAGCACTGTGAACGCGACCTTCGTGCCTGTCGAGCCCGGGACGCTCAGCACGTGCGACGCGGTCATCATCGCCGCGATGCCAAAAAGGATCGCCCCGAGCGTGCCTTCGTAGTCCTTGTTCTTCGACAGGTGGGCCGCCAACGGGTTGTACTTCGGGTACTTCAGGCACGCGAGCACTTTCCCCGTCACGTACGCCCCAGTGTCGGACGCCCACACGACGTAGAGCAGCGCGATGAGCAGCTTCCGATACAGTGTCTTCTTGTCATCGTCCACGAATGCCACGAGCACCGACAGGCTCCCGATGATGTACATGTACCCGAGCATGTCGAGGACAAAGTTCACAAACGCCTCGGGTCCCGTGCTCGACGTCGTGAAGCGGAAGAAGAGCACGACGAGCGCGCCAACGAGGAACACCTGCGCGGGCTCCACCGACAGACCGCAGCTGAACTGGTTGATCGGACAGATCGTCGAGTGCATCGTGAGGATCGTGAACACCGCATTCTCGATCGAGATGACCACGGCGTAGCGCCAGTTGGGCGAGTAGCATGCACAGAGCGCCGCGACAAAGTCCGTCGCGATCGTGTAGAACATCCGCGACTCGTAGAACTCCGTGGCGCGCAGCTGCGGGATCAGCGACGCGAGCGAAAGGAAGATCACCGACGTCGCAGCGCTCAGGAACATGGACACGGCGCCGGCTGCTAGCCAGTCTCGTCCGCCGAAGCAGCGAGTCGCCAAGCCGCTCACTGCGCAGTGCGTGAGCGCAGCCTCGAAGCCTCGAAGGTCCCTGTCCGCCGCTTCCGACGAGCTGTCCACCGCCGCGGGAACTCTGGTGGCGCCGTGCGGAGACTGGCGGTGGTGCGAGATGCGGCCTCGGATTGAGCGCGGGCTCTCCTCGCGCTGCTTGAGGCTGCTCCGACTCGGTCGCGGCTCGATCTCGGGAGCAGTCGCGCTGTCGTTGCTGCGCGTGCTGTGGTGGGACGTGGCGCTCTCGCGGCGCGTGCGCTGGTCCGGCCCAGCCTTGCTCTCGAACGCATCCAGCTTCGTCAGCAGCCGCAACTGGATGCGGTGTGCGATGCACGAGTACTCGTACGAGCAGGCGCTGGTGACGAAGCTGCAGACCGTGGCGGTGGCGAACGCCGGCGACTGCCAGATGAAGATTGTGACCAGCGGCGCGAGGATCGCCGCCGAGATGACGCGCTGCACGGCGTTCAGGCGAAAGAACGCGCTCAGCGAGCCTCCTGTCGCCGTCGCGCCATTCGCCGCCGCCGTCCTAGCTGTTGTTGTTGCAGAGGGCGGCGGACCGGAGACGGACGACACCTCCTGCAAGTACGGGAAGCTCTCGCTGGGGGAGAAGCCGCGGCCCGTGCTGAAGCTCGGCGACAGCTGCTCCAGCGCAGACAGATCGCCGCTGGACGACCAGGCGCTGCCCGAGCGATCGTGGGGGTCCTGGAGGTTCATGCGGAGGTGGGTTTGCTCGCTCGCTCGCTCGGTGGAAAAATGTGATCAGTCTCATGTGAACCTTCTCACGAATCGGTTCACAAAACAGTCCACTTTTATACAGTATACAAGTATGGAGTAAAAATGGGATAATGACCAAACGCATGCGAGACTGCTTTCCAACTCGGTCGACGGAGATCAGTCGAGGAGCTGGAGAGCTGCGCAATACTGTGTGCTCTGTGCTGACTGGCTCGCGACTCTGCAAGGCGTGATTCCGCGTCGCTAACTGTGCATAGACTGTGCTACACGTCCGAGCATCCGCTTCGTTGTCCACTGCAGAGGAAGGTGAACATGCCTTTCTGAGCGCGACCGCCTTCCTTTGATCGCGTGATTGGTTTGCTTGACGCTCGAGCGAGGGTCACGACCATACAGACCGGACAACAGTGACACGAGATCTTCTGTGTCCCCGACGTGCTAGAAGCACTGCATCACGCTGCCGAGCTTTCGCTTGATTGATATAGACACACGCCAACGACTCCCCCAGCTCAATCTCGCTCCTCAGGAAAGATTATCGCGTCAAAGTAGCGCGAGAACACGATCGCGGCGAACATGAGCGCGTCGATGCGGTCGAGCACGCCGCCGTGGCCCGGGATGAGCGTCCCCGAGTCCTTCACCAGCGCTGCGCGCTTCAGGAGACTCTCGAAGAGGTCGCCCACGCGTCCGACGATCACAGCAAAGGTCGCGAAGATGAGCTTCTCTGCGAAGCTGCCGGGGATCTCAAGCCAGTTCGACGCGACGAACATCGCGCAGACGCCGAAGACGATCGCGCCGACCGTGCCTTCATAGTCCTTGTTCATCGAAAGGTGCGGCGCGAGTGGGTGCCGGTGGCTGTACTCGCAGTACTCGAACAGCTTCCCCAGCAAATACGCGCCAGAGTCCGCCGCCCACACGACGTACAGCAGCGCGATCACGAGCTTCCGGTACGTCGCCTCGCGGTCGATGTCCACGAAGCTCACGATCAGGAAGAGCGAGCCGACGATGTAGACGAAGCCCGTGACATCGAGCACAACGCCGAGCAGCAGGTCCGTGTGGCTCCGGGACGTGTACGCGCGGAAGACGACGATGCTGAACATGCCGCCGACCACAAAGTTCATCGGGTGCACGCCGTCGTCGCACGTGAAGTTGTTGATCGGACACTTCATCGAGTAGATCGTGAGCGCTGAGAAGATGAGCTCCTGGACGATCAGCAGCGCCGCGTAGCGCCAGTTCGGTGTGAAGCTCGCGCAGATGCACGTCGCGAAGCTCGTGATCGCCGTGTAGTAGATCTGGAACTCGGCGAACTCGTCCGTGACCGAGATGCCGATCGCGAGCACGCCCGTGTAGAGCAGCGTGAGAAACGTCATGCCGAAGAGCGACGAGGCGATCGCGGCGGGCCACTCGCTGCCGAAGCAGCACCAGCGGCTGAGCGGCGTGATGGCGCACGCTTTGCCTCGCGACCCGATCGTCTCTTCCTGGATCTCGCTGTCGCCATCGTCAATGTACGTACTGGTTCGATGGTGGTTATCTGCTCCGCTGTGGTGATCGACACTGCTGCTGCTGCTGCTGCTGCTGCTGCTGCTGCTGCTGTTTGACATGAGCGGTACGTCATTCAGCGAGCGCGCCGAGAGTCTACTGGTGCTGGACACGTGGTTCTCTCGTCCAGAGTGCGAATACGCCGCGAGTGACGAAGAATGGCGCTCGGAGGTTCGCCGCTGCGGCTCGTCGACTTCCATTTTCTGCTCGAATCGGTCGAACTTACCGCCCACGCGCTGGAGGATGCGGTGCGCGAGCCACGAGTACTCGTAGCAGGACACGGCGGCCACCACCGCGCAGACCGTCGTGGTCGCGAACGCGGGTGAGCGCCACAAAAAGTACGTGATCAGCGGTGCGAGCACCAGAGACGACAGGACGCGCTGCGTCGCGTTCGAGAGTCTCAGGCGCGGTCGTGTGGGTCTGCTGGTGCTGTTGTGGTGGTGGGTCTGCTCTGTCATGGAGCGGAAGGTCGTCGTGCGCGGCGACATTGCGCGGTCGGCGTCGTCCCGCTGGCTATCGCGACGCATCGGCCGTTGCCCAGAGCTGTCACTGGAGCTCGTGCCACTGGTGCTGCTCCCGCTACCGCCGCCGTTGTTGATCCCTGCTGCTGCTGTTGCGGCGGAGGATTCGCGCGCCATCGTCGAGGGCTCGGCGCGTTTGGCCGACTGTGAGGATTTTCTGACGCTGTGAAGGCAGAATTAATCGATGCAGTGATTAAAATGGTGGCACAGTGTACCGCCGTGCCGTGATTGGCCAGCTGGATTGCGAGCTGCACAGTTGAGTCGGATTTTGTATCCAGCTTTGTGGATCTCAAAATCGGCGGAACTTCGCAAAGCTTCACACAAACGCCAGGTTAACTCTTTCTTACGGCTTTTTCGTGCAGCAAGCACAAACGAGCGAGCAAATGGAGATGCTACCGCTCGGATATGCATGAGCGACGGAGGATCTCGGACCGAGTTGGGGTTCATTACAACTCACACGTAAATCTAGAATACATGCACGCACGGGGCTCTATGGCGCTTCACTTCTGCGACGACTCCAGCAGATACGGACTCGAGTGGGCGAAAGGCTCAGCGAAGTGGAAGGCTCTGCTGTCGTGGTGGTGCTCGCGGCAGCTGCCGTCGTCCGCGACTTGCTCTGCGAGACGCGCGCTCCGTCTGTGCCATCGCGCAAAGAGGCTGTCTGCGCCGTATCCGAGCGCGCCAAAGCCCAGCGCGCCGACAGCCATCGCACGAGGGCCGTGCTGCATCTGCAGCAGCGCGCCAGCCAGCGGGAACGCCAGCAGCACGCTCGTGCGCGTGTAGTCCTCGCGCGCGTGCGAGACCGCGGCGATCGAGAGCTTCATGCCGGCAATGCCCACGGCGGCCGAGAGCGCGATCGCCGGCAGCAGCGCGCGCGTCTTGGTCAGCGCTTGCTGCATGCGGCGCGGGGCGTGGGCGGCGCCGTGGTACTCCTTCGCGAGCACAGCGGCCGTGTACGCGCTCGAGGCGACCGCGAACGACACGAGCTCGTCGTCCACGAAGCGCGTCCAGCGCTGGCGCAGCGTCAGTGTCGAAGGCGACGTCGACGGGGTGAACGCGGCTGTGGCTGTGGCTGCGGCGTTGGCGCTCATACTGAGAGCTGGGCTGGAGACGGCGCAACGGGGTTTGTGTGGCTCTCGGTTTTGTCGAGGCGAGGCGACTTGTTTGCCGAGCAGGCGACGAAGACGATGGTGGTGGTGGTGGTGGGTGAAAGGTGTGTCTCAGAATCAGATATGGGTTTAACTCCTTCGGGTTGCTTCACGGCTGCTGGAGCCGAGCAAGCGCCTCCAGCGGGAAACTCGGGAGCTCTTCTTCGGACGCCGATGCCTCGGAGCAACTGAAGCAGGTGCCGCGTGCAGCAGCAGCAACGCAGAGAGGCGAGCCACCGAGCTCCACGCCCAAGTTTTTGAAGACCCTGGACGCGGAGATCCACTTCGGCAGCGCTGCGAGCATGGATTCGTCGACAGCGTCCAGCACTTCGCCGAGCTCAGAGGCGGGTCCGTTAATCCCGTGTCGGTGGTAGTTGATCTCGAGCACTCCACAGGGATGCCGCGGAGCGAGCCAGCGCATCAGTGACATCTGGCAGCCCGATGGCGCAGTCCCAGCCCTCACGTTGTTCGCCAGCAGCTCGAAGGCGCCGAATGCGCTGACGCTCCTTCGACGACGACGACAGCCGACGAGTGCTCGTCTTCCTGGACGCACGCTCGACTGGGGCTCGACGGCGAAACGCGAGCGAACCCCCGCTTGTTCAGGCGCGACGTCGCTCGCAGCTGCGGCAGACGGGTTCGTGGCGCGTCCATCGCAACTGGACCAGCATTTCGCTCGGTGAGTCGCATACTCACGAAACAGCTATTTCGATACACGGCGATCGCAATTGGACTCGTGACTATCTATCTTCGGAGAGACGAGCGTTTGAGACCTGCGGAAGGTGTCGAAGCAAGAGACTGAAAGATTTGGGCAGCTCTGGCTGGAGCGCACGAATATGTGGTGCTGGATCTGCAGGACGGCACAGCCGACTCTGGATGCCATTTCACCCTGCGAGAACGCGAGTAAAGAGCTCATGAACAAATCTTTCGCTCTCGACGCATGGCGGTCGTCCAGCCTTTGGCGAAAGACTTCGGCGATCATGGACACGGTTGCCTCGATCTGAGGATGGATGGAGTCAGCGCGTTGTCCCTAATTTACGAGTCCCACGCTACGCTTCGTCGCCCCGTTTTTGCATTCGCTCGCCGTTTCATTGGCTAAAACCAAGCGACTTTCTTTCACTCTCAAAACGAGACATAAGCGAGCATAAACGCACAGAATGCAAGCTGGCTTGTTGCATTGCGGTTGTTTCGTCCTCTCTTGACTGCTTCGCTCCTCGTCGAGATGCTCGGATGAAGAAACTGCGAGCTCTGGTCAGTGTCGCACTCTCGGCTCAAAAGACCCCAGTTGCTCGTCTTCTCTACGCAGATCGTGGGAGTCTCGCTTTCACTTGTTATGCACGCTCAGATGCACCGGTGTCGAAACTGTCCTCGCTCGCTCCGTTTCGTCACTCGCGCACTGATTATCGTGCTCGCTATTGCTCTTGCTATACAACTAGTCGCTGTGTGGCGCACTGGTTTTATCCAATCTATGTTTAAAGCACAAACGGTCCGAAAACAGCTTTTCACAGCCTTTGATTGGCTGAATCCTTGAATAGGAAAAGCCAGCCAACTCACAAACGGCTGCGAAGCAGATCAGCAATTGCAGCTGGAGCCAAAGAAGACGACGAAGAGCTCCTTCTCCCTCCTCTCGACGACCTCTGCTGCTGCTGCTGCCTCTGGTGTCCACACTGCTGCTGCTACAGCTCCATTAGCGCAACCGCATCCGCTACCACCGCCTCCACACAGACGCAGCGACAGAGATGACGACGCGCGCCAAGTCGGCGTCCGTGGCGTCGTCCGTGCTGTTCAACATCGGCGAAGACGACGATTCGGTGCCCGGTGAGGCGTCCGCGTCCGCGATCAACCGCACGGTGCGCACGCTCTCCAGCCCGCCGGCGCCGCTGCACATGCCGCCCAAGAGCAAGAAGGCGCTGGCGCGGCCAGGCGCAGTCAGCAACGCCACCACTGTGCAGTCCCAGGATGACTTCTGCGGCAGCATCGACGGCGACGACACCGGTAACGAGAACGACGCGCCAGCCGCGTTCGCGTTCCAGCGGCAGCGCGCACGGTCAAGGAAGCCCAGCATCTACGCGACGTGGTCCTGCTGCGGCTACGCGCTCTCGAACGCCGCGCTGCGGCTCATCACGTCCGTGCTCACGGTCCCGGGGATCATCGCGGGTCTCGTGCTGTCGCCCCGCCTCGCGCTCGCGTTCTTCGCGGCGACGCTTGTGTGCATCGGCGCGTTCGAATTCTCATGGCTGGCGTTCCGCATCCACTACCAGCTGCTGACAACATACAACTACTACGAGAGCAGAGCCGGTGGCAAGGCGCGTCGAGGCTTCGGAGACGACGAGGATGACGGCTGCGACGGCGACAAGGCGCAGGAGAATCCGTTCCAGCCGAGCTCCATATCAGGCAACACACACTCGACGTCGTCCTTCAGCACGGGCAACTTCAGTCTGTACGCGCAGAACGAGCGCGACTCATTTGAAGACCCGGTCTTCGACGCGGACGACGCGCACCGCGCTGCAGCTGCTGGCGCTGGGCAGTCCAGCGTGATGTCGCCGCTGGACGCGCTCTTCCAGGACGGCGCGCCTGACATCCTGTCGTCGGTCGCAGAGTGGTGGTTTGGCGGTAGCGTGCTCATCGCGCGCCTGGTGCTCGCTGCTATCATCGCTGCCGGCTGGTCCGTCGCGTCCCACTACTTCTACAAGAGCACAGCGTTCCCAGTCGCCGCCGTGCCGCAGGCGTTCGTGGACTTCCCGTACTTCTTCTGCGCGCTCAACCTGCTCGCGGCCATCTGCGCGCTGAGCACGCCGAGTGTCAGGGCGGCGCTGTCGCTGGCCGTGCAGAAGGAGGTTTTCATGGTGCTCATGCTCAACAGCGTCAACTGCCCGCTCACGTCTAGCGTCTGCGAGTCTGCAGGCAACCGGCCGTTGCTGCAGCCCATGCAGACGTTCGTGCTCGGCCTCATGCTGCTGCTCGTGCTGCGCAGCTTCTCCGCCACGAACCCCGCGGACCTGGCGGTCTCGTTCATGCTCGACGCGCTCGGGTATGTCTACCTCGTGGGCTCCATGGGGCTCCTGATTTCTGTTGCGGACACGAGCGACGCCGTGGGCACAGCGTTTGTGAACGTGGTGCTGCTGCTGCTCAGCGTCGTGTGGACAGCGGAGCTCGCCGGCTACTGCTGCGACGCCGTGATGTACCACTACCGCATCCACCACGTGCAGCTCTTCCCGCAGTGGCTCGCGCTCAAGTTCGACATCGAAGCTGCGATCTGCTCGGCTGGGGTCGCTGTCGCGGCGATGCTCGTGGGCAGCGAGTTGCTGGACGTACCTGGGTCGGCTGGCGCCAAAGTGACATGTGCGCTGCTTGCAGCGCTGTCAGGGCGACTCGGTCGGCTATTCCTGTCGCTGCTGAAGAAAGCAGCAGGCGTGCGCTGGGCGAGTCGCCTGCTCCCCGGGTATGGCGGACTGCTGGAAGCCGTGAGCATGCTGCTCTTCTCGTCGCTGGTCTTTGCGCAGTATTTCGTGTACGTCGGCATGCTGCTGGCGAAGTCTGCGTCTGAAGCAGAGGCGCTAAGCTTTGAAGGTGCTCCTGGCGGTCGGCTGACGGGGAACAGTGTCAATTTCTCCACCGAGTTGTCGGGATAACGACTGGTTGCGTTGGGTAGATAGACAGCCAACGATCAGATATTTAAACGAGAAATGAATTTGTTTCAAGCGTTTTCGGTGGGAGGCTGAGAGGTGTGCAGGAGTAGTCGTCGCCTCGAAGTCGGCTTCGGAGGAGGGGGAGGGGGGCGAGTATGGACGATCAAGACGGGTTCGTGCCTCACTTTGACATTTATCGTTGGGTGCGCCGAATCCTATGAAGCGCTATACAATATGAAAGGAGCAAACTCTGTCGAAGTCTGCGAACGAGGAACACCTCTGGCACCCGTGCATGCCTCACGCACAGAAGCCCGAGTGCGCTTTACCAGAGCAAGTAGCGCGAGACGAAGCCCGGCTTAGCGTCGCTCTGACGCGCGCGGTTTCTGCGGTCGCGGCGGCCGACGTACTTGGTGGTCTCGCGGTAGAGCCACGTGAGGGATCCCGTGCCGAGCGCGATGAGCCACGGCACGTAGTCGATCGCGGCCGAGCCCATGACGTCCTGTACGCTCGGCACGTAGACGAGGATGATGGCGATGGCGAGCGAGAGTAGCGTGCCGTAGACCATCACGACGTTGTTGAGCATGCCGTGGCGGAAGATGGACACGCGGCGCGTCTTGCACATCCACACGTGGCAGAACTGGCACGCCACGAGCGCGATGTACCACGAGCCGCAAGCCTGCGCGAGGATGTGCATCTGCTCGTCCTCGTCCAGGCACGTCGCGCCGCCGTCGGTCTGGCGGCCGAAGCAGAAGTCCGGCGCGCCGCTCTGCCAGTACGTGTCCCCCGAGAGGTAGATATCGCTGAGCGAGATCCCGCGGCGCCAGAAAACCACGGCGTAGGCGAGCAGGCAGCCGAGCGCGTTGACCATGCCGGCCACGAGGTAGGCGTAGAGCAGCAGCGGCGCGGACATGAGGCGGTCGCGCGTCATGTCGCGCGGTGGGCGGTTCATGATGTCATTCTCCGGCGCTTCGTACGCGAGCGAGATGGCCGGGCCGAGCTCCGTGCCCAGGTCGACGCTCAGAATCTGCAGTGACGTGAGTGCCGAGGGCATACCGAACGCCAGGTTCATCGCCACCGGCGCGATCTCTGGCCAGAGGTGCGTGAGCGTGTACGCGATGGTCTTCTTCAGGTTGGCGTAGATCGTGCGGCCCTGCTCGATGCCGCGCACGATGGACGAGAAGTTGTCGTCCATGAGGACGATGTCGGCGGCCTCGCGCGCCACGTCGCTGCCGTTCTGGCCCATGGCCACCCCCACGTCCGCCTGCTTGAGCGCCGGCGCGTCATTCACGCCGTCGCCCGTCACGCCCACGCACTCGCCCCGCAGCTGACTCGCGCGCACGATCTCGAGCTTGTGCTGCGGCGTTGTGCGCGCGAACACGACTTGCTTCATCGCCAGCACGGCGCCGAGCTGCTCCGGGCTCAGGTGTGCCAGCACACCGCCGTGCACCACGGCCGCGTCGTATTGGGACCAGTCCGAGTGGGATCTGGCGTGTTGCGGAGGCGTCAGTAGGTTCAGCACCTGGTCGCGCTCGTCCAGCAGCCCGATCTCGCGCGCGATGGCCTGCGCCGTCAGTGGGTGGTCGCCCGTGACCATGAACACCTTCACGCCGGCGTTCTTGCACTTCTGGATCGCATCTGGTACGTCGTCTCGCGGCGGGTCCATGATCGCGATCAGACCCACGAAGCAGAGGTCCTCGGACGGGAAGTTGCCTTCGTCCGCCGAGAACAAAGCGCCGGCGCTTGTGGCAGCAGACGCGTCCCGACTCGGAGTGAAGCGCCGGGTCGCGAGCGCGAGCACACGCCGACCGTTGCTGCCGAAGAGCTCGTACGCCTGTGTGAACTCCTCGTGGAACCCCTCGTCGATCTCGTGCTCGCCACCGTGCGCACCGAGGAAAGTGCTGCAGCGCTTAATGACCACTTCTGGAGCGCCTTTCATCATCACGTCCATCATCGCCTGGCTGGCTGCACTCGGAGCCTCAGTCGTGTTGGCCTCGTTGGCGGCCGGGACGATGACCAGCTGCCACTTGTTGGTCGAGTTGAACGGGATTTCAAAAACCACTGGGTAATGCTCACGCGCGCGAGCGGCGGAGGACTGCAGGTCTGCGAATCGCAGCAGCGCGATGTCGGACGGGTTCCCCGTGTACGTGCGCTTGGCGACCGCGTCCCGGCGAGCGCGGTGCGAGACCAATCCGTGCTGTCCACGAATCGAGCCACCCGTCGTCTCCAGGGTTGTGTCGATATCGCCGGCTATTGATGCCACGGGGGCGGCTCGGTTGCAGAGCGCCGCGCCGCGGAAGAGCACGGCTTTGGCCGCGCTGCTGTGGAGGTAGTCGAGGTTGTCGTCGACGTCGATCACGAGGTGGTCCACCGTGGCCTGGTGGTGGAAGTCGCGGCCGTACCACGTGTCCGTGACCGTCATGCTGTTCTTCGTGAGCGTGCCCGTCTTGTCCGTGGCGATGAGCGTGAGCGAGCCCATGGTCTCGACGCAGTCCAGGCGCTTGACGAAGATGTTGTGCGCCGCCATGCGCTTGGCCGTGATCGTGAGCAGTGACGTGACCGTGGCGGGGAGACCTTGCGGCACGTTCGCGACGATGATGACGAGGAAGCCGTTGACGAACGTGTTGAGCACGTCGGCGCCGTTCTTGCGCACCACGCCGACGGTGAAGAGCGCCGAGGCCATCGACACCGCTAAGATGCTGATGAAGCGCACGAAGTTGCGCACCTCGCGCTGCATGTTGGTCTCGCGCTCCTTGGTCGAGCTCGCGAGCGTGGCGATGCGGCCGATCACGGTCTTGTCTCCGATACTGAGCACGACGCCGAGCGCCGAGCCGTCGTAGCAGAGCGAGCCGTTGAATGCCACATTCTTGCACTCGAGCGCCGGCACGGCGGCGTCTTGCACGCGCGACGTGAGCGAGATGAGCTCGGACTCGCCCGTGAGCGACGAGTTCTCGACCTTGAGGTTGCTGCAGAGCAGGATGCGCAGGTCTGCCGGCACTTTGTCGCCGTTGCCGATGCGCACGACGTCGCCCACGACGAGCTCGTCGGCCGGGATGAGCTGGCTGGCGCCGTCGCGCACGACAGTGCACTGCTGCGGCAGCATGTTGTTGAACGAGTCCATGACTTTGCTCGTCGAGCGCGCTTGGAGGAACGACATGGTGCACGTCAGCAGGACGATGAGGAAGAGCACGAGCGCCAGGTACAAATTGAGGATCACGGACGTGTCGAGGAAGTAGGTGAGCAGACTGAGGAAGCCGGCGACGCTGAGCAGGATCATGAACCAGTCCAGGAACTGCTTGAGGAAGAGGATGTAGTCTGGCGTGCGTTCGGGTGGGGACAGCCGGTTGAAGCCGCAAGCCTCGCGGATGCGCGGTACTCTGGCGCTCGCGACACCTCGGCTCTGCTCCACGTCGTGCGTAAGGATTCCCGAGTCTGGCAGCTCCCGCGCGAGCGCGTCGATCTCGCAGTACGCCTGCCAGTATCGATTCGTGTCTTCATCTTCGACGGGGAGTGCGACCGCGGCGGAGGAGAGTTTGGCATTTAGAACAGCGCTCGAGGAGCCCGGCGTCGGCGGGAAGGCCACGAAGCCAGTCTTGCGCGGACTGCTCGAGTCGCTGAGCGTGAAGTTGCCAAGTTGCTGTGATCCGGTCATGGCAAATGAGGAAATGAAGAGAGAGAGAGAGAGGGGAACTAGCCGGGGCTGGAAACGATCGACGTCTACGGCTCACAGTGGAGAGCGGGTGGACCGAGGGCTGCTTCCGCGCTCCTCGGGCTTGGAGACAGCAGCGGATAGTCTGTTTGCAGCCAGCCACTACTATTCAGTGCGGCATCGAAGACTTCGCACCAGATACTAGGTATCTCTCTTCCTAAGGGTCGAGGCGGAACGACACGCCGAGTCGGTGCAAGCAATAGTTGGTTCAGCTCTGGGATGGAAAAACCACCCGCCGCCGTTGCTGGATCAACGGCGTTAGGGAGAGAGGATCTTGGAGGGAAGGGATGGGGGAGGCGCCAGAGCCGTACGACAACGTGTCGGAGGGGAGGGATGACCTGGCTCGGCCAGGTGAGCGAACTGCAGCCATTTCGCGGATGGAAAAACCACCCGCTGCTGGTTGGCTGGTTTCGTTTCGGACGGGAAGAAAAAGAGCAGAACAGCGAGCACAAAAAGCGGGACGGGCGGCAGGGAGAGATCTTCACTGGGTCCAGGACGCAACCGGCGCAGGAGGGATGACCTGGCCATGGCTGAGCTCGGTGGTTCGAGCCACCGAGGAATTCAGAGGACTCTGAGCCGGGATGGAAAAACCACCCGGTTCTGATTGGCTGGCGAACCACTGCATCAGTTTCGCGCTGCTGGAAAACTGAAGCCGAGGCTCGACTGGGCTGGGCTGGGCTGGGTCGACAGCATTGTTCGAAGATGGCGTGCTGCGAGGCTGTGCTGTGGGCTTCTCTGTCTTCGGAATCTGTTCCGGTTGGCGTGGACAGCGCCTCGTGTGAGTGGACAAATGTTCCCTTTATTCTGCCGACACCTGCGGTTGTGGGTGAGCGCGCGGAACTCGTACGGCGATGCGCCGCGCGAGAGGTGATGATTTATGCGTCGTACGGCAATGTGCACCGCACTTCCCACTCTGATGGCGTCAGTGCAATCGCATCGTTCTGGTCGGAGTCGTACCGCCATGTCCATAGAGCGATGCACGCTCGACATCGCAGTCCACTGCATTTGAAACGGCGTTCACTCGGCATCCTGATGCAAGCCCTCGAGCCTGGTCGATGTACCTAGTGTATGCTGCTGTTGCAGCCGATCTTCGCTAAAGCGAATCACAGACAGCAGTTTGGCAAAGTCACGGAGTATCTAGGATACTGTGCCGGTATAAAATGAGCTCATCATCTCTCGGACGCAGTCGTTTGTACCCGATCGCGGCCGCGCGCGAGCGATTCAGGCCTTTGCTCGCTGAAAGCGCACAGTCCTCCATGGCTATCGCCTCTGAAAGACATTTGGGATTCATTCACCACCACGAGCTCGAGTGAACAGATCCACGCAGGAGGAGCGGGAAATGGTTGCACCACAGTGTCCTGATTCTCTGCTGTGGGGATGGCGTGTTGACGCGCGCGTTCCACTCGGGCCGATCAATCGCGGACCTCTTGCGCCAGCGCCATGACCGCTCGGAAGGACTTGACGCGCTTCCTGAGCACCTCAGGCTTCACTTTGAAGTAGCGTGCCGCGCGAACAAACGTGTTTTTGTGTGTGCACGTGTCCTGCGCCTCAACAGTCTCTCGCACTATAGTCTCGATGATACGTTGGATAGGTGCTCGCATGCCTGCTCTGGACTTGGTTGCTTCGGACGTGGTTGCTTGGTTGGCTCCGGGACCCTCTCAGCGCCAGCTTGCTATTCGAGTGATTAGCGAGTTTGGCGTGTCTGTGTCGCGTTCCAGCATCCAGCGATTCCTGCAGCACGCGTGCCATCACAACGAACTCCTCATCTTGCGCGGAAAGAGACGTCGCGCAGCAGTTGCTCGCCTCTTTGAGGTGTTGCCGTCGACAACGAAACGAGTCGATACTGCCAACATTAGTCGGTCTCGATTTTATATGCGCAGGTTTCTGACATTTTGATCGCTCTTCACGCTCGTGGTGTGGTTGTTCGAGCCATTCTCGATGGGACCCAAGCTCGCAAGCCCAGCTCCAAGATCGGTGCTTTGCGCGGAGCTGTAAGTACCATCTGATGCGCCAAACACTTGCAAACCAGACCTTATGTTCTTGTGTTTGTTTGGGATGTCAGGGAATCCGAGTGCGTGTCGGTCGACTTTCCTTGATGCACAGCAAGTTCCTCATCCTCGATGAGAAGACTCGGATGAACGGTATGTAGCGTCGATCGTGATGTATCGTAGAAAACTCATGGTCAACACTGACAACTCTATCTGCTTGAACAGGCTCGGTAAACCCGAGCGACACAATTTTGCGGCACAACGCGGAGGTGATGGAAGCTCACACCCACGACGCGCTACTTCCTGCTTTCCGCGCGGAATTCCGTGCGCTTCGCTTTGAAAGCCGTTCCGAACGAGTCGCAGCCATCCACTAACACCTGGTGTTTCGCCCAGAGCTCCTGTGGACACGACTTGACGGCGTTCTGCACCTTCAGGTGCGTCAGGACTTTCATGAGCGCCATGACGAACTTGGGCGAGTACGGCGGCGCGATCCGCGCGAAGAGCATCGTGATGAAGCTACGCAGCAGCGCCTGATCCAGCTCCGTCGTGTTCAGAAACACAAACTCGAGCACGGGGAGCACGTAGCCGCTCGTGACCATGAACACCATGCTGCGCAGCGATTCGCGCTTGAGCTCCAGCGCCTTCGCGAGGTTGATCTCCGGGTGTAATCGCAGCGAGGTCACCAGCACGCGGAACGCGATCGGCCACTGCGCAGTGTGCAGCTTGATCGATGCCTTTAGGACCACGAGCAAGCTCGGAAAGCAAATGTGCAGCAGCGTGCTGTTGAAGAACGCAGGCGACTTGAGGATCACGTCCAGCCAGTGCAGGACGCTCATCGACACCACAGGCACGCGCATGGCGGTGGTCAGGCGCTCTACCACACCAGATTGGTTCATCTAGAGAGTGCAGAGAAGCAACACACTGTGGGTCAGCCTGACTCCAAGCTGGCACCACTTGCACACTCGACAGTGGACTCACATTGTAGCCCAGCGTGTTGCCGGATTTGCAAATCGCAGACGCCTCAGTGAGCGCTTTCTTGGTCTCCGCGATCTTCCTCGTCGATCTCCACTTGGAGCGCCACGCTCGAGTCCTTCAGCTGCAGAGTACTGCGCTCATCTTTCGTCGACACGGTGTACGCGAGCAGCGCGATGCATTTCTCAGCAAACTGCGGCGAGATCGAGTCCGACGTGTTGAAAAGCGGGTCGATCAGCGAACAGAGCGCCTAGCAAGTGCGCACACACCCGCGCGAGTTAGTTAGACAAGCAGCAACAATAGTCGAGGCAGACAGCAAACTGGAGCGCAACGCACAATCGGGTCTCTCATATGTGCGGGAGGTGGCGTGTGCTTCGAGCCCTTGTACTCCTTCGCGAGCGTCGCTGCAGCAGCCTCAGAGCACTTCGCGTCATCGTGATGCTCAGCACCGCATCGTATGGCCAATAAAGCTGCTGATTCAAGCAAACATTCAAACTTGACCAAAACTCATAAGCTGCCAGGTAACCTTCTCATCAAAGCGCGCGCTTCGACGCATCGGGCGACGACGAGCGCGATGGCGATAGCGCTGCCAGCCCACAGCCCACGGCCCGCGATGCGATGCGATGCGATGCGATGGCCAACCCTGCACGCCTGCATTGGCAGGTTTTAGTCCAACTCTCGCCAGCTGGCAGCGCGGAACCGGCTGGCAATCCCAATCTCGCGATCGGATCCCTCGCCTCCGCCGGGTGGCACCACTCGATAGAGGCGGTGGCCGCGTGTTTGCTGCGTGGCCGGCGTCTGTGAACCGCTTGCCGTGGAGATGTCCGGACTGCGGCAGCGCTGAGGAACCCGCGCACGGTAGACGGATCGTATGATCCGTCTGTAAAAGCCACCGAGACTCACGGGCGGGAAGCTCCAGGTGGTACTGATCGCGCTGACTGCCAGCGTGTGTCAGTCAGTCGGACAGCTCAGTCGAGAACCTGCCACCAGCCGCGCACATGATGGCGACGCCGCACGCGCTCTTCGACGGCGCGCAGAGCGGCGTGGTACACGTGATCACGCCCTGCGACGTCAGCCGCGCGCCGCTGCAGCAGCAACAGGCTTCGCTCCAAGCCCCGACTCTGGCGTCTCGTCTCGGGCTGCGCAGCCAGAGTGCGATTCCTGAGCGCGGCGCGCGCGACACCAGCGACTACAGCGGCGACGATGACGGCGGCGCCGACGACGATTTCGCGTTCACGCTTTCGGTCGTGCGCGTCTGCGGCATGCGGTTCGAGCTCTTCAACACGCACATCCGCATCGCGTGCGGACTCGTGCTCATGCCGACGCTGCTCGCGCTCGCGTGGTACCTGCCAGTGCAGGCGACGGTGCTGCTGGTCACGCTCGCGGCCGTCGTGGGCTACTTCGAGTTCGCGTGGATCGCCTTCCGCATCCAGAGCCGCCTGCTGGAGACCTATCGCTACTACGAAGGCGACGAGTCGAAGAGCGAGCAACGGCGGCGGCAGGCGACGCGCGTCACTGTCGCGCTGCATCGCGACACGCGCGCCACGAGCACGGGGCTCATGCTCGTGCGCTCGGTGGCAGAGCAGCAGCAGCTCCAGCAACAGCAGGCTGCCGTGCCGCCACTCGCCAAGATCTACGCGCACAACTGCGCGGTTCGCTTCGCTGCCGAGAAGCTCTTTTGCGGCAACCGGTGGACAGCAGCGCTCGCGCTCGCGCTGCCGCTCGCGGGTCTGCTCATTTTGATCGACGTGTTTGTAGTTGAGCAGTTCATTGTGGCGGAGCTGCCGATCAAGCAGCTCTCCACGGACACCTTCCGCTGGCTCTTCCTGCTCTCCACGCGCTACGCCGCGAGCATCGGCGCGCTGCTGTGTCCGAACTGGGAGTTCGTGGTGCTGCTGATCTTCGAGCTTGGAGCGTTCAGCATCATGACGGCGCAGACGCTCGTGTGTCCCATGGGCAACTTTGTGTGTCCAGCGCGAGGCGACAGCGAGATCGCGACCGTCACTGTGTTCACGACGCTGGCGGTCGCCGCCATGGGGATCCTGCTGCTCTCGGCGCTGTCGAGCATCGACGCGATCGAGATCGTGATCAAGAGCATGCTGCGCCTCGTCGGCTTCGTGGTCGTGTTTGGGCTGGCGCTGGCGATCCTCAGCCTCGTGGACAGCGTCGCGGTCCGCGCGTCTCGTGGGTTCCTCGTCGCGCTGCTCGTCGTCACGTGGATGGGCCACTGCAGCGCGTTCTCGTGGAACCTGGTGCGCAAATCGATCCGTTGGGGCGAGTCGCCGCGGACGCCGACGCGGACGCATGCAGATCCGAGACGAGACATCGAGTGCACGCTGATCGCGATCGGGTCTGGAGCGCTCCTGATGGCGGTGCTCACGCAGCTCATCACGATGCCTCGTGGCTCTGTGGGCGTCCACATCGCAGTGGCAGTCGGTGCGATCTTCGTGGGCCGCATGGCGGACTTGATGCTCGGGATCCTGAAGAAAGCTGCTGGAGTGCGCCGATCTGGAGCGCTCATCCCGGGTCTCGGCGGCGTGCTTGACCAAGTGGTGGCGCTCTCGGCTGCTGCGCTCGTGTTCGCGCAGTACGCGGGGCAGCTCTAGTCAGAACTGAGGTTCCTGGATGTCTGGTTAGTGGTTAGTGTGTCGTCTTGCAGTAAACGTATTGTTATTCTCCAGTGCACCTGGCGCCTTGTGCTGCTTCTCGTCGTGCTCACGGCAGCAAGCGACGATCCGCTGAGCCACTTGGCGAGTGTCTGTGTCCTGCCGCTTGGTCCACTCAGGGAAATGGCTCGGCTGTCCACGCGCAGATCATCGGATGTGCGGAAGCGAGTACTGAGATCGAGGTTCTCAATCGTCACGGGTTGATGAGTGGGTTCGTTCGCGTCAGAAATGGGGATGAACCCATCACTTCGAGCGAAGAATTCTCAGTGGGTTCAATTGAACTTCGAGTGGGTTCGCACGGCGTCATTCTTCGATTTGCGTTGGCAACACGCGAGAGCTCGCTCACTCGGCGCTTCGATCGCTTCGATGGGCAACAGCAAGAGCAGAGCGAAAGCTCGTCGCGCCGAAGAGGAACGCGCGAGCGCCAACCACCTCTACTACGCTGTCAAGTACAACTCGCTGTCCACACTCCAGGAGCTCTTCGCGAATGACCGCGTCTTGAATATCAATGGCGATGTGTGCTCGGACAAGAAGACGGTGCTTTTCAAAGCCAGGAGCGCTGCAGCTGCCGCGTTACTGCTCGAGAACGGCGCAGACGTCCATGTGCGGAGCAGCAAGGGCAAGACGCCGCTGTTCTCGGCTGCCAAGACAGGCGACGCCGCATTCGTCCGACTGCTGCTGGAGCGAGGAGCCGACGTCCACGCGAGACGCACGTGCGGAGACACTGCGCTCCACGTCGTCACGAGTGGCGAGGCAGCGAGGCTGCTGCTCGCACATGGCGCAGACGCGAACGCGACGGACGAGGCCGGGCGATCCCCGCTGTTCAGCGCTGTCGGCTTGCGAGATCCTAGCGTCGCAGAAGCGCTGATCGCCGCTGGAGCGGATGCGACACTGCTCACCACCTCGGGCGAATCCGTCATGTTCGCCGTCACGAAAGCCACCCAGATCTTGACTCTGGCGCTACTGGTGGAGCACCGCGCGCCTGTCAACATCACCTCCAAGATGACGAGAACCACCCCGCTGCACGCCGCTGTTCAAATCGGATCTGCTGAGATCGTGCGCTTCATGCTCGAGCACGGCGCTCCTCTTGACACGAAAGCGCTGACGAGCAGGGTGCCATTGTGCTATGCACTCTCTAACGGACACGCTGAGGTCATCCGCGAGCTGGTCGCCTGGCGAGCGAGGTCTGCCGCAAGTAAAGAGCTCAACGCGAGTCCGATGGCGCCGGTGTGGAATGTTGCGACGAAGCATTTGATTGCCAAAGATTATGCCGCTGCACAGAGTGCCTGGGTGCGAGAAAAATGGGTGCGACGACTTCGAGAGCTGTGTCCAGTCCTGCACGACGCGAAGAGCGCAGGCGAGCGGCTCACCAAGCACCTCGAGATAGTCAACGACAAGATCAGAACACGAAACATACAAGACAATTCGAAGAGCGCCGGTGCGTTCGCACTCGTGGTGCTGCACGTTTGGACGTGGATGCTCGAGTACAAGGCACTGAGCACCGTGCAGTGGCTCCTCTACAGCCCGCAGCGCCGTTGCGAAGAACTCACACAGCTCCACAAAGCGATCAACATGTATGAAGGCGCTTTCGCACCGATCGACGGCGTGCATTACTGCTACACGGGCTGGGAAGGACACCTGGGATGTGACTGGTCAGTGAGACTGCAGACGAACCCTGGCGCGCGCAAGGACATCCAGGCGTTCGTGACTGCTGAGCTCGCACAATGCACCGCCGGCGAAGCGCTACGACCGCAGGCGTTCTGGGAAAGGATACACGCTGTCGGACTCGGATTGGAGATACTGCGCGCACAGGAGCCTCGCTACGGCGCCTTCTTCGCCTTCGAGTGGAGCAACTATCCTGAGCTAGCGCCGCCTGAATCTCGAAGTGGCCAAGTGCCAGAGTCGTGCCAGTCCGATGTCTATCTGCTGGGGATCCACATCCTGCACGCTTTGACGAGAGGGGATCCGTGGAAGCACGTCTCGGGCGACGTCGCGCGCGTGCTCAAGCGTGCTGCTCGCCTGCCTTTGAAGCCGGAGAGCGTCAGTCGTGAGCAGTGGCAGCTGATCGAAGCCATGTGCGCGGTGGATCCCAAGAAGCGGCTGGAGTTGGCTCAAGTGGCGGCGAAGCTGCGCGAGCTCGCTCAGGAGGAGGTAAGTGAGCTGTAGCCGGAATCGGCTGTGCAGTGCTGTACGTAGTGTTGTGTGGGAATCGATCGCGAGGCTCTCAGAGTGGTCCAGAGGCGAGGATCTTGAGGCGTCCATCGTTCATGGTCAGTTCAGCTCGAAACCAAACCGAAATGTGAGATCGTACCCATCGTAACCTGGTTATTCTCAGGGTTATCCTGGTTACGCTCGAAGATCCAAACTCCCCCTTCATCTTCCTTTCCAGCGCCGAGAAAACGAAATCTTCCCAGACGCATCGACGGCACAGGCTCCAGCTCGTCCTCGCGCGTTCTTCCTCCTCCCACCCTCTCGTCCTCGTCGCCATGATGCGCGGCAGCAACAGCAGCAGCAAACCCACGGCCGTGGCGTGGACCACCGCCGGCAGCGCGCCGCTCGACCTCGCGGACCCCGTGCAGGCGGCCACGCACGAGCACGCGAACTGGCAGCCGTACGATTTCAACGGCGGCACCGCGCTCGCGATCGCCGGCAAGGACTTCGTGGTCCTGGCCGCGGACACGCGCTTGAGCACGGGCTACAGCATTCTCAGCCGCGACGAGTCGAAGATCAGCCACCTGACGCCCACGACGCTGCTCGCGTCCCCGGGCTCGCACAACGACGTGATCCAGCTGCGCGGCGTGCTCAAGATCCGCGCGCAGATGTACGAGCACGACAATGGCGTGGCGCCGTCGACGGGCAACATGGCGCAGCTGCTCATGAACACGCTCTACTCGCGCCGCTTCTTTCCGTACTACGCGTTCTGCATCCTCTGCGGCATCGACGAGGAAGGCAAAGGCGCCGTGTACACGTACGACGCCATCGGCTCGTACGACAAGGTCACGCGCGCGGCGCAGGGCTCAGGCCAGCAGCTCATGATCCCGCTGCTCGACAACCTGGTGGAGCACAACTCGCGAACCGACCCGAAGCAGGAGCTGTCCATCCAGGAGGTGCGCTGCTGTCCGTATCCTATCCATTGCTGCTGCTACTGCTGCTGATGGTGATGCTGGCACGTTGTGATGTGCTGACTGCTCTTGTATCTGCTCATCCGTACAGACGAAGGAGATCATGAAGGACGCGTTCGTGACTGCTGGAGAGGTGCGTCGTACCAGTTGCTCTGCGTTGGCATTTGGATTGAGAGCTCACACGAATGCGTGCGCTGTTTGTGTTGACTGCAGAGAGATATTTACACAGGCGACAGCGTGGAAATCTTCACGATCACAGCGTCGGGCGTCACGAAGGAGGTTTTCCAGCTCAAGAAGGACTAAGCTCCCAGCAACGAGAATCCGAGCCATGCGCTGACGATCCGAGGCGCAGGGCTCTCGATTCGCACTGCTCTTCGCTCGCTCGCTCAGAAAGCGACGGCGCCAGCAGCGTCCACAGAGTGAGCGCCACCAGAGAAGCGAAGAGCAGCCACCATCAGAAAGAATACAACACCTTTTCCCTCTCATGCGACCGCTCTTCCTCCGCTCTTCTTCTGCTTTTCAGACTGCAGCTCCATTCGCATATGCCACATGTACACGCGCGCATGGCAGCCACTGCTGCCAGGAATCCTCAGACACGCGGTCGCGTACACGCTGTGCGCACTCGTAGCAGCTTCCTTCATCTAACACAACGCAACTCTCGGGTCTGTGACCTCTCCATTAGCTTTGTTAGGTACCCATGGACTGGTTGATGCGCGCTACCGGAGCTGATTCGTTCGGCACTACCGTCGCCGCGCGTGGTCGTGGAATGGATGGCGCGCCTTCTGCCTGTATCTCTCGCTACGATTGGCTCGCTCACTGTCCCTGCCTGCTCACCGTGATGAAGAAGTCGAAGATCCGTGTCGCCTTGTCGCCGCTGCGGTAGCTCCACATCCACGCGCACACGCGCTGCTGCGACCCTTATGCTTCTCGGTTCTTGAGCGCCAGCTGGCGCACCTTGCGCTTATATAACTCCGGGTCGTTCTTGAGATCCATGTAGGGCTCTCGCTGCGCCGGGTCACCCATGTTCGGCGCGTCTAATAAGTCCTGCACGCCCTTGAGGATCTGCTTGATCGTCACGCTTGGCTTCCAGTCCTTGTCTTCGTTGAGGATGCTGAGGCAGACCGTGCCGGACGGGTACACGTTCGGGTGGTAGAGCGGTGGCACGAACTTGACGAGCGGCGGCTTGCTCGGGTAGTCCTCCGAGAACGCCAGCGACATCTTGTACACGCCGCCCTCCCAGTCCGTGCCGGCCTTGCCCGGGATGCCCGCCTGCCACAGCATGAGGTTGAGCGAGCCGTCGTCGCTGGGCACGGGGCGAGCCCAGAACCCCGCCGGATGGTCGCGGCGCCAGTTCTTGCGCTCCTGGCGCAGGCGCTGCACGGCGATCGAGTCGTCGCTCATCCTGCTGCTACTGTCGGCTGTTGTCTGTGGTGGGTGACGCGGAGGCGCTCTTGTCTACACTTGTCGCTCTCGTGCACACGCAGATAGTCGCGCGCGAGGAGGAGGTCGGGGAGCGGCTTCTGTTTCGCGCCTCGGATCGACTGCCAAATGCTGCCCGCCAACATGCATCCGCTCTGTACCCCAGGGCCAGTATTCATTTCAAATGAGCTTTCTATTTTTACGCACACATGCGTAAATACGAGCTTGCAGCGCGTAAAAGAAAGTGGCAGATCCAAATCCTCAAAAGGGTCACGAAAGGGCACGCTCGGCGCAGTCGGCAGGCAACCAGGAAAAAAGCACCAGCACGCACATCCATGGACTCTGCAGAGGTGCGTCACGCTCGCTCGTGCGTGTGCAGCTGCATGGGTCGCTCTTGCGCACACTCTGCATGTAGCTCATGGTGTGAACGTCTGCTCGCAATCAGAGCGAGTTCTCCCAAGAAGACGTGCTGCCGATCGCAAAGACGGTGGGTGAGCTGCCGAGTCATTGTCCCTTGCATGAACGCTGCCAATGAGCCAACCCCTGTCCTTTTGCCACACGTCAGGCGATCGAGTCGGCGCTGAAGGACACGGTGTACAACCGCAAGAAGGTGCTCGACTGGTCCAACACGTTGGTCGCCACCGTGCTCACGGGGCTGCAGAACCTCAACAAGCCCTTCAAGTACGCGGTCACGTGCCTCATCATGCAGAAAACCGGCGCCGGCATGTCCACTGCCGCGTCGTGCTTCTGGGACCCGACGCTCGACGGCTACTGCACAGTGCTCTGGGAGAACAGCACGATCTACTGCGTCGTGACAGTCTATGGCGCCGCGATTTCTCCTTCCGCGAGCAAACTCGATCACTGAAAGCGTAGCCCCCACTCCGCAGCGACACCGCATATCTCTTGTAAACTCTTCACGAATCGTCAAAATCAACACTGTGGCTTCGACCGTCCCTAGCCAGAGCTCCGCTTGAGCTACAAGTGCGCTGTGCGCTTCGTTCTTGCTATCGAGAACCTACAAAACATTACCAAAAGAGCGTCGCCATCAACTGAGCGCCTTGAGCAGCGACCCGAGCAAGGACTGCGCCGCGTCGTTGACCGGAGACGACGCCGCGCCACTCTTCGGCAGCAGCTCCTTCAGTCGCTTCACGAGCGCAGCCTTGTGACGCTTGATTTCTTCGAGGAACTCCTGCTTCTCTTGGATTCGCTCCTCGCTGTCGCTGCTGGTCGAGTTCTTCAGTGCTTCGAGCATGTTCTCCAGCGCGAAGAACGCGCGGTGCAGCGACTCGTCGTGCTTGGACACCTCGATCACGCGCGTGAACGCCTGCAACCCACCGTGCTTCATCAGCAGCCAGCTCACCTGCGGGACTTGCGACACCATGGCGAGAGCCCCACCAGCAGCGCGTGCAGTCTCGAAATCCTCCTCTTCTTCTTCCACCGACGCAAACGCCAGCCACAGACGAATCTTCTCTTCGTTCATGAAAATCTTCTCGATCACTTCTTCGTTCGGTAACAAGTTGCACAGCGCTTCCGTCGCAGCGCGACGCACCAACTCGTGCTCAGAGAACTGCAAGTACTGCAGTGTCGCCAGCCCCTGCGGCTCCGTGACGATGCGGTTCTTCGTCTCGTCCGAGACACTCGCGATGTTTGTGAGCGCCATGAGCGCCTCGAACTGGAGCAGCTGCGTCTCGCCCTTGCACAAGTCGAGCAGCGGACGGATCGATGAGAACAAGGACGACGTCGAGACCAGGTTCGGATTCGTGCTGATCAGGATCTTTGCGATCGCCTGCCCGGCAGCGTTCGAGATCTTGGTACCGTGCTGCTGCTTCACGAGCGGTTTCTTCTTGTCGCCCTCCTTCGACGATGCCAGGACGCCAGTGTGCATCGACAGCGAGATCAGTGACTGGAAGACGCCGCACTGCACCAAGCTTCCTCGGATTTCAGCCACTTCGGCCGCGTGCAGCGCGCTCAGCACGGCCATTTCCAGCACATTCTGGGATTTGGTCGTCGAGTACTTGAGCAGCTGCACGAGTGTCGTGAGCACATCGCGCGATTTCGCCAGCTTCTTCACTCGAGCCTGCATCTTTTCAGGAGTGTCGCCATCCTCCAAAGCGGATTTCTGTTTCAGCGCTTTCTGGAGCTCTTCGTACTGCTCTGCGGTCATCTCCATGCCATCCATCTGCTTCTTCTTCAGCGCCGACTCGGACGTGAGCACGTGGTGGAGGATGTACCCAATGCCGTAATAGACGTTCGAGCGATAGCCAACGTGCGCGTGGTGGTCGCTCGAACTTGCTTTGGACGCAGGAAAGTCGACCTTGAAGACGCTCGTGACCGCGAGCGGACGCTTCACGAACGCGTCTTTCACAGGCGTCATCGTGATCATGTACGAGAGCGCTTCGATGCCTCGCTCCTTTGGAGACGCGCCACTCCAGAACATCTGGCGCTCGATCGCCTTTGTCTCAAACGCGTGTGCGCGCTCCAGGACGTCGAAGATGTTGTCGAGCAGCAGCTGCCCATCCACGGTTTCGAGCTCCAGCGTCTTCTCAACGATCGAAATCTTCACCTGGATGCTCAGAGCGCTTGCCTTCAGCACCAGATCTTCGTCGTCCATCGCAGACTTGAGCATTTTGAAGATTTCGGCACGCAGCACTGGCGGCACGCACGCCGTGCCATTCTCGACGCCGCAGACGCTGGCGACGCAGTCCACCCAGATCTCCTGGAACTGGCGCGTGCGCTCGCGCTTGTCGTCAAACGTCCTGGATGCGACGAGGAAGTCGTAGATGCGCGCGAGGAAGAGCGTGCCGTCGTTGCCAGTCTGCTGCACTGCCCACAGAGCGAGCTTCGAGTTGGACAGGAACAGCGCAGACAGAAGCAGACACGTCGCGGACGCGAGCTCCACCTGGTGGCGATCCTTCGGACTCGCCACGAGCACTGGAGCGACGCAGTATTCGCGCACCAACTTCTTCAACAGCGCATCGTTGCCTTCGAACTGCGAGAGGCACTGCGTGAACACCAGCGGCAGGCGGCTCAGCAGAATCTCCTTGGACACCTGCGTTGCCTGCGTCTCCTCCACGTGCAGAGCGCTCGCAGCCTTGGTGTGGAACAGCGAGAAGATGCCCATTTCGTGTGCAAGGTTGGCGAAGTGCTGCGTCTTGGTCTTGAGCGTCGGGTCAGGCTGTGCTGCCGACGCCGACGCGCCAACTGCAGCGGTCGAGATAAAGTGCAGCAAGCCGTCAAGCGAGCTGATCTGCAACTCCAGCTCTTGGCTGCGGAGACCGTCGAGGATCCCGCTCAGCACGCGTCGGATCTCCTGGTCGTCATCCGAGGTCAGCATCAGGTGCTTGAACAGGAACGCGCAGAGCTTGACGATCGCTTTCCGCCCGGTAAGCGACATCAGCGCGGCTGTCGACGAGGAGCTGTTGTACTCAAGCGCCACTTGCGCGTGCAGCAGCTCGATGAGGCTGTGGAAGACGGACGGACCGCCGCGCTGGTACACGAGCGCCGCGAGCTCCATCGACGACGACGCCACGATCGACAGCAGCCCGACGACATGAGCCAGCACAGAGAGCACGGCACTCTGCGTCAACTCGTCGTTCTTGTTGTCGCTCTGCAGCTCCAGCAGCAGCTTGACGACGCGCCAGAGCACGACCAGCCCGCCTTTACTCTCCAGCTCGCGCGGGAGACTCGCGAGATCCGAGAAACACTTCATGTCGAGGAACTTGAGCGCCTCCTCAGTCCTCGCCTGCTGCTCCTTCAGCGCCTTCGCGCCGTTCTCCGTGCCGCTCGCGATCGTCTCCAGTGCCTTCTGCAGCCCGTGCACGTCTTCCTGCACGGAGTCCTTGATCTTCCTCGCGAGCGCCACGGCGGCTTTGTTCGCGGGGTTCAGCTGCAGCACGAGGCGCACGTCCGTGAACGCCTGCACAAAGTTTCCGAGCCCCACGTACGCCTGCGCACGGCGGTAGCGCGCCTTCTCGTTTTTCGGGTCCTTCTCGAGCGCCTTGGAGCAGTCCGCCGCGGCGTCGTCGAACTGGTTCAGCTGCAGATGGCACATCGCGCGGTTGCTCCAGAGCAACACGCGCTGCGCATCGAGCGCCTCTCGCTCCGCGGCTGAGGCGCCCGCCGGCGTCTGGACGTCAAGCCCCTCCGAGTACTTGGCCACCGCCTGCGCGTACTGCTTGGTGCTGAAGAGCGCGTTGCCCTCGGTACGGAATCGCTCCATTCTCGCGTTTTCGGTTCTTCGTCGCCCATTTCCTCGCGACACCATGATACCGAGTTGGGGACGACGATGGCGTCAATCGATTCAAAATCGAATCGTGGACTTAGTGACTTCTTCTGAATAAGGTCGCTATGTTGGATTCTGTTCTTGGCAGAAGGGAGAAGCCAGCCTGCCTTTGAATTGCTTTCGCCTCTCCTAACAGGTTGTAGAAACCCTTTCTGCTCGAGTTGGCTCGGTGTCTCCTCTATCGGAAGCAAGAAAAGCTTCTTTTCCACAAAATCGCTCAAAGCGGTGGAGCGAGCCAAACCCTTTCTTGAGAGGTCCTCTTTACGCGATTCCCTCCTTCTTCCTGCCTCGACCAAACAGCCACTTTCCCCTTTGCCGTCGATTGGATTCGCGAGCCAAAGCGCAACGACCGAGGAAGCAACCAAAGCGCGCGCGTGTGGACATGGCGGACGAAGACATCGACTCGCTGCTGGAGGCCGGCATCAAGGCCGCGCAGAAGGTGCGCGTTCTCTGCGAGCACGCGCTTTGCGGATGCAAACGGAACCCGCGTGATACTAACGTTGCTGGCTTGCTTTGTGTTTAATTTCGCACAGTCCAAGACGGAAGAAAGCGACCCAGCCGCGAACGACAGCAGCAAGCACGGCGACAGCGACAGCGAGCACGCCGACTCGCGCAAGAAGAGCCACCGGTCGCGGTCTCCCGCGTCGCGAGGCAAGTCGCACTCGCGCTCGCGCTCCCCACGCCGCGGCAGTCGACGCAGCGGGCGAGACCACGAGCGCCGGCGCCATTCCAGATCGCGCTCCTCGCGTCGTCGCTCCTCGAGGCGCTCACGCTCGCGCTCTGCGACCCGTCATCGAGGCTCGCGACGCTCGCGCAGAAGCCGCAGCCGCAGCCCACGTGGCGACCGCAAGAAGCGCAGCCGAAGCAAGTCAGCCGCCAAAGAGCCGCGTCCACGAAGCACGTCGGCGGATCGCGCGGAGCGCGCGAAGCAGCGCGAACTCATGGAACTCACTCGGGATCACCGTACTGTGTTTGTAGGCCAGCTGACGCAAAAAGTGCGCGAGCGGGACCTCGAGAGGTTCTTTGGCATGATCGGCAAGATCGAGCACGTCCTGCTGATCCGCGACAAATTCACGAACCGGTCGAAGGGCTTTGCGTACGTTGAAATGTCGAACTTGGAAGATGTGCCGAAAGTTCTGATACTAAACGGTCAAATTCCAGATTTCCAAGCCTTCCCACTCATGATCAAGGCGTCGGAGGCGGAGAAGAACTTCGCCGCGAAGAAAGACTCCGTGATCAACAACTCTGCGGCAAGTGACACTGGCGCGCTCACTGGCGCGATCCGAGGCTTGGGAGTCGGCGGCGGTGGCGGCGGCGGCTACTCGGGAGGAGCGCACTCGGCTGCCAGCCGCATTTACTGCGGCAACCTGCAGGCGAGTATCACGGAGGACGACTTGCGCTGCGTGTTCCAGGCGTTCGGCGAAGTCTTGTCTGTCACCATCAATAGAGACGAGATGGGGCAGTCCAAGGGCTTCGGGTTTATCCAGTTCAACGCACCGGAAGAGGCGAACTTCGCGCTGTCGAAGGGCAACGGCTTGGAGCTTGCTGGGAACTACCTGAAGCTCGGAACGGTGAAGGATCATCCAGGGGGCGGCGGCGGCGGCGGTAACCACCATGCCGGCGGCGGAGGAGGCAGCTGGAAGCTTGAAGACGACGATGGCACAGGACTGAGCATGAACTCGCAGTCGCGCTCGGCGCTCATGGCGAAACTCGCAGGTGGGAAGAACATTTTCCCACCAGCTCTGGCGACTCCTGCGGCGTACCCTGGCGCACCGAACCCTGTTCCAGCTCCTGCTCCCGCGGCTGTGAACCCGACACTGGCTCAGTATGCGGAGCGAGCTGCGGCGCTGGCGTCGGTGCAGATCGAAGGCAGCGAGTCGTTCTGCTTTGTGATCAAGAACATGTTCGATGTTGTCGCAGAGAAGCGGTCGGGCGACCTGGAGTGGTACTTGGAGATCAAGCAGGACGTCGAGGACGAGTGCGGCTCGTACGGCATCGTGCTGCACAGCTATGTCGAGAAGGAGAAGGAGGGCGGGCTCGTGTACGTGCTGTTTGACAACATCGGGAGCGCAGTGCAAGCAGCCAAGGTTCTCCACGGACGCTGGTTCAACCAGAGACAGATCAGCGTGCGGTATCTGTCGTCGCAGGAGTACGTCGGCATGTTTCCCGAAGCGCGCTCGGCGGTGCAGTCCGCGCGGAACAACAGCTCGTAGTTTGCGGCGCAGCTGCAGTAGCACAGGAGCACATAGGAGCACGCGATCGCGTCGATGCATTTGATCCTGAAAGACGAGCCCGTGCGGACGAAGCCTGGTAGACTCGGACAATCCATTTCCCAGCAGCACTGCCGTCATTTTCCATCAAATATACATTAGTGAGTTCTCTTGCACACGGCATTCGCTCGCGCGCGCTCGTGCAGCGTCAAATACTTCCGTCTCTACCGCTCGCGCGTGGCTCACTCGTCCTGCTCGGCGCTCTCGTCCGTCATGTGGTCGTCGTGCTTGAGCGCGAGCGTCTGCTCGACGATCGAGATGAGCTCCTCGATCTGCGCCTCCGAGAAGCGGCCGGCGCAGTCCTCGACGATCAGATGCACGTCCACGAGCTCCACGGGCACGTGGTTGATGAACTGCAGCTTCTCCGCGGGCGTGAGCGGGATCGCCGCCTTCTCCACCTCGCGCAGGAATGTCTTGATGCGCTCGGCGTCCAGCTGCGCGCACTTGGAGTGCGTCTGCGAGAGGAACTTGAGCACCTTGTGGTCCATCCAGTTGCGCTCGGCGTACGCGACGTTGGCCGACTTGTGCAACCGACTGTCCTTGCGCTCCTGCATGAGATCGAACACCTCGTAGTCGCTCAGCGCTCCCTCGTTGATCATCAGCACCTTCATGTCGGCAGGCGTTTGTTGACTTTTTGGCTTCAGAGTCGTGGAAATGACTGGCCGACTTGGGGTTTGTGCTAGACAACCAATCGTGTGAGCAAAACAGCCTGTGTATAAGAACATTCACCATCGATAATTTAAAAACCTGCCTACTAAATGCATCTACTCCCTCGGGATAGCGGCACTCGACACTGCTCAAAAGCGCGCCTTTCGAACCGATCCCTTCCGCATACAAAACCCAACACGATTTGATCCCTCACCAATATGGAGGAGGACACCAGCAAGATGTCGCCACGAAATCCTCCGCGCTGCTCTCTCTTTCTCTCTCTCTCGACACCACCCTCGTCCCCCCCCCCCTCCCCCCGCGCGCGCGCTGCCTTCCTTCGACTGCTCGCTTTCGATTTAAATAAACTGCTGGACGGCCAGCCGACTCACGCGGTCTTGGACGGATTGAGCTGCCGCGAGCGCAGCACCATCGTCGTCGTCGGCGTCTGGATCGCCGACCGCGTGCGACTGGAGATCGGTGGCGTGCACTGCCGCGCGGCTCTCGTGATGCGTGGCGGCGGACGCAGCGTCCGCAGCGGCGGCGTGTCCTGCACGGCCGCGAACTCGTCCGCGAGCGACCGGAACACGGACGACATCCGCACGGGCGAGCCCGGCGGCGTGTCGAGCATCGGCGGCGACGGCATCGAAAAGCCGCTGCTCGTGGTGCTCGTCTCGGACGAGAGCGAGAGCCGCGGCGGTAGCGGCAGCGCGGAGAACGTCATGCGGCCGGTGATCGGGTTCACCGGTCGCTCGATCCGTCGGCGCTTCTTGGTCTTGCGCGGCGGCAGCGGAGGATTCTTGTGGTCGAGCATGCGGTCCGACGGCGGCGGCGTGATCTGGCTCATCCTGTACTCGCTCTCGTGGAAGAGCAGCACCTGCTCCGGGCCGTCCAGCTCGCTCCCTAGCAACTTGTGCTTGGCGCTCTGCTGGTAAGTCTGCTGCTGCTTCTCCGGGGTGTGGAAATCCGAGTCATCGTCGCCTGCTGCCTGCTGCGCTGCTGCTTCACTGCTAGCCCCCCTGTCGTCGCGGAGCCGCTTCAGGAGCGCCGCGCGTTCGCGCTCGTTCCGCTTGTCCACTTCATGGAGAAACGGTGGCACGGGCGGTATCACCACTTTCAGTCGCGGGCGATCGCTCTCTGCAGCTACTGCTGTTAACACTGCTGCTGGTAATGGCTCTGCTGCTCGCGCTGGAGGCGGAGAATGTGGAGACGGCGACGGCGGCGACGATGAGTAGTCCGATGGCGGCACCAATTCGTCCAAGAGCGCCGCCTGCTTGTGATCGGCAGCGAGAGGTGCTGCTCGTCCTGCTTTTGCTTTTGCTTTTGCTTTCGGGGACGCCGGCAGGGGCGCTGTCGTGAGCACAGCCGCGTCCGTGGTCGACGCTGCGCGCGCGTGCTGCGACGGCTGCTTCTTCTTGGTGGCACTCGCGGTCATCGCCAAGTGGATCCGTCTTCGTCGCGTGCGCTCGTGTCGTGCGCCTCGCTTGCTCGGCGTCGTGCCTTAATTAGGGCTTTGTTTTCTTCTTTTCTTTCTCTGTCGCTTTTCAAATCTCGGCTAATTACGCCAGCATTTTGATTCGGCTTGACTTGGCATTTGTATGCGAAGTGAGGAATCGAGGGGGACGAAAGGAGGCGGCGAGGTTGCTGTGTGGAGCAGAGGCGGAGTGCGTCGTTTTTGCGCGATTCGGGAAGGAATCGCTGTGGATTGATCAGCTTTGGCAAAATGCAGTTCGATCCCGAAACAGCGCATAAACGTGCTCCTTTCAAATCGAGTGCAAATCCGACCTTAGCATTTGACGTTTGTATGCTGCATTCGAGAAGCGCGACTCCTCTGGCTGAACGTCTGTCTTTATTTCGCCTGCTGGACTTGTTGATACGCAACGAAAGACAGAAAGCGATCCGATTGGACACCCGCCGACGCCCTTCCACACCCGCCGACGCCCTCCAACCCCCGCTGACGCCCGCAGGCTTTTGGCGGTGGTGAGGGAAGGAAGGCGAAAAGCGGGGAAGCAGCGGCACCAGACGACAAGAAACGCACCAAGACGAACATGCTCGCCCGCTCGATCCGCCAAGCCGCCGTGAAGGGCGCCCGCATGGCGTCCACCAAGCGCTCGTCCGTGAACGGCCCGGGTGCGCTCGAGAGCGCCTACCAGGTGTTCATGAAGAACAACGTCACCTACGTCGGCACGATCCTCCTCGCCGCCGTGGTCGTCGAGGGCGTCTACGGCTCGGTCACCAGCGCCATCTGGGAGTCCTCCAACCGCGGCGTACGTACACGAAAACGCACACGACTGGGCATGGCTTGTGTGCTCTGTGTGTGTGTGTGTGCTCTGTGTGATGTTGTGCACTAACGATGCTCTCTCTTTGTGTGTCCTTTGTGTCTGCTGATCATTTCCGGCATTCTGGTGGTGCTGCTCTTTTGTGTCGCGCACTTGACAATGCTCCACCGTGCCGCCTTCGATCAACCACTCCAGCGCTTGTATCACCACATCGACTGGAGCCAGTTCAAGAGCGACGACGACGAGGAAGAGGAGGAAGACGACGACGAATAAGCACCGCATCCGCTTCGTCACTTTAGAACGGACTCACGACTCGCAAGCGCGTATGTGAACAGAGAGAGATAACAGGAGGGACGGCGCTGACGCAGGCAAGCGGCGACGAAGGGGCTTCGACGCCAAGAAGCTGCTTCACACGCCACACGCGTGCATGCTGGCGGGCGACAAGAACACCACAGAAAACACCAGAAAAACGATAATAAAGCGAAGCAAACTACGTGGACGACGAGCGTTCCTGCTTTATGCGGACGCTGTATCGCATCTCGCTCGCGCGTTCCTTCTCCTTCTCTATCACCACTATGGCGAGCAGGCGGGCGTGTGTGTATGAAGACACGCATACGATCGCAGCTACTCTTTCTGGTTGAGGATCGCAGCAGCAGCGTCGATGCGGTACGCCTTGGAGTTGCCCGGTCGTCGCTTCACCTTGAGTGCGCGCTTGTCCAAGAAGATCTGTGTTGCATAGAGAAAGAATAGCGACGCGTCAGCCCACAAAGCCATCGCCCATGCACAAGCACACAAACACAACGACGCACCTCGATGTCCTTGAGCGTCGCGCCGGCGGCGACGCAGCGCACCATCGCGAAGTACATGACGTCAGCAGCCTCACCAGCGACGTCCGGCACCGTCTCGGCCTCGGCGAGCTCCTGCGCCTCCTCCACGAGCTTGTTGCGCAGCAGCACGGGGTCGTTGAAGAGGCGCTTGGTGTACGAGCCCTCTGGCGCGTCGGCAAGGCGGCTCACGAGCATCGACTGGAGGTGCTGCAGCCCGCCGGCCTCGCCCCAGCACGTGCGCGTGTTCAGGTGGCAGAAGCCTGCGCCGGTCTGCTCGACCGTGAAGCGCAGCGCGTCGCTGTCGCAGTCGACGTCCAGCTGCACGAGGGCCTGGAAGTTGCCGCTGCTCTCGCCCTTCTTCCACAGCCCCTGGCGCGAGCGCGAGTAGTAGACGCCGCGACCGCTCTCGATCGCCGCCAGCACGCTTTCCTCGCTCGAATACACGAGACCGAGCGCCACGCCGCCTTCGTCCGCGACCACGGTCGTGATCAGGCTGTCGGGGCGGTCCGAGCGCAGACACTTGACGAACGCGCGACCGGCGTCCACGAAGCTCGCGCGCTGCGCGTCGTCCGCGACGACAGCGAGCGCCGGCGCCACGACGTGGATGCCCTTGTGGTGCAGCTCTGCAATGCGCGGCACGAGTACCGCGCGGTCGAAGCTCTCGTGCTTGGCGGCGACCCACTCGACCGCGAAGAAGAAGCCTTCGTCCAGACCCTTGCGCACACGCTGCAGCGCCGCGAACAGCAGCGCGTAGTCGCCGCTCTCAGTCGCCAAGCCCGAGCTCGCCGACTGCAATGCGAGCACGGCTCCTGACGCAGTCGCTGCGAGGCGCTTGATCTTGTCGTGCAGCTGGGCCGCAACATCAGACCCCGCCGCGCTGAGCGCGCTCGCGTCCACTGGAATGCGCAGCACGACGCGGCTCGCCGGCAGCTCTGAGACCGCGGTCGCGAGCTTCTCGAGCGCCGCCTCTTCGCTCGACTCGGCGGCGACGAGCACCTTCCGGATGCCCTGGTCGAGCCAACTCACGGCGGACTCCATCATGTCGCTGCTGAACGGGCCGAGAATCGCGCGCGCATCGAGCAGCGCGTTCTTGAGCGCCAGCTCGCTCTCCGAGACGCTGCCAGTCTCGGGCTCCACTGGCGCGAGCGCCGCGAGCTTGGCCGCAGGGAGGTGCGCGTAGAGGAAGTTGACGATGCTGAGCTTCTGCACCTGCGTCCACTGCGCGCCGCCGTGCTGCTGCTGCTGCTGCGCCGTGGCAGCGAACGCTTCGAGCTCCGCCACCAACATGTTGCTTGCTTTTTGCGGAATGATGTCACTTTTCGCGGTGGATCACGAAATCGAACACATAACGGACATGCAGGGTAGGAACCTCCCATTTGCAAACCAATTTTCGGCGCTATTTTTATTTTGGGCGCTTTGGAGGATCTGGAATCGTGCATTCAAAGGGCAAGTCGACCATTTCAGTCTTGGCACTCACGCCCACTCTCACAAACTCAGTACACGACCACCTCCCGGCCATTGAGCGGCTGCACGGGCCGCGCGCCGTCGCCTTTGTCCGTGGCCTCGAGCGTCGCGAGCTGCTTCTTGAACTTCTGGAGCGAGTCCGCGGTCGCGTACAGCGGAGACTTGATGACCCACCAGTCCACGCCCTCGCTGCACGGCGGCGTCGTGAGGCTGCCCGGGTAGTTGAACACGTTGCCCTCGCCCATCTTCTCGGCGAGCAAGTCCGCGTACGAGTGCGCGACTTGGACGGTCGCGTTCGAGGCCACGCCGGCCACGGAGCTCCAGACCGTGTCGATCCACGGATGGTCGCTGCTCTGGCTCTGGCTCTGCGCTTTCTGGCTCGACTTCTTGTCGATGAACATGCCGATGACCAGGAGCTTGTCGCCGCCGTCCTCCTGGTGCACGAAGTGGGCCTCGGCCGCGAACTGCTTCGTACTGAGCTTGTGCTCGGACGGCATGTGCATGTGGAACTGCAGCAGCGAGTACGCCTTGTCGCCCTTGTGCACCTTGCACGTCGTGTTGGTCGCGAGCCACTTGAACGTGTCCTCAAACGCCTTGAGCCCGTAGGACGAGCAGTCGCCCGAAAACGTCAGCGGCGCTTGCTCCTTGATCTTGCAGCCCTTGCTACCCGGGATGTCGATCGGCGACTGGCTCTTGCCGTCGCAGCTCGGGTAGCTGTGGCCCCAGTTCGCTGGGCTGAGCATCTCGGCTGTCTCCGTCTCCGCGGTCGAGTCGTCCTGCTGCGCCGGGTTCTTCGTAGGCGACGTCTTCTCGGCCTTGTACCCCCACTTGGCTCCCGTGGCGCCGTCCGCTGCTACGAGTGACTCGTGAAGCGCCGCGAGCGAGAGCGCCGCGAGCAGCAGGGTATGGAGGAGTCTCATCGTGTGAGGGAATGAACGAGAGAGGAGTACGAGACTGCTTGCTTGTGTGTGTGCGGGGGCGACGGCGAATCCCGGAATGCGATCCGTGAGGCGAGCGAGCGGCTCCAACCCCGCGAGATCGACTCGGCACGCGCGCAGAAAAGTTGGGCATGGCCACAACGTCGAGAAGAGAGCGCGCCAGGTGGGATGGAGCTGTAGCTGCACGCAGTCGCCCAGTCGAACGCGGGGATTAACACCCAGATTAAAGGCGCAGGTCCGTTGCTCTCCAATCCATCTGGCTCTCGAGAAACGACCCTGCGACAACGGTCGTTTCGCTGGAAAGTGTCAAACAGTAGGGATACATATTAGATGTGGAAGGCGTAATCCACAGTAATCCATCCGCCGCACGGCCGATTAAATGACACTATCAGCTATAGGAGGAAAGAGGCGGAAAGCCGAGCGCAGCGAGCACACGCTCGAGCCTCGAGCTTGCCTGCCTGCCGTCCATCCGTCTGCGCGGTTATCAGTGGACCGCTACGCTTGCTTGCGCGTTGGGTGCCGGTAATCCCAAGGCGTGCGGATGGAGCAGGCGGCGATCCCCCCACCTCACACTCAGCGCGCCTCAAGAAATGCGTCCACGCTGAGCTGGGGGGGATATTTGTCGCCTGCCTCACAACTCGGAGACCAAAGAGCGAGCGACCAAGCGCTGGTGCCAACTTGGCAATAACGTGATCACGCGGATGGACTCGCAGTGCTTCCGTAGAAGAGTGTGGCGTGTGTCACTCTCGGCTTTTCTTCAGTTTGGAGTGCAGCAGTTTTTTCGCTCTGTTCACAAATGCGTCAGCATCCGCACAAAGACAATGCTGAAACTAGAATCATTTTTGTCCGGTAGACAATCATGTCGAAATCGCGTGATTCTCCACGATAGTATCACGAGACAAGCGACTCACGCTTCTCTGCGCCTACGAAGACACGGCTGCTTCGATCGAAAACTGGCGCAGCGTCGCCACCACTTGGGCCAACTCCATCCGCTTCGCTGGATCCGCGGTGCACATCGCTTCGATCAGCTGCCACTGCTCAACACTGATACTCGTTGGCTTCGAAGGCAGGCGGCCGGCACCCATGAGTAAGCGCGCGACGCCAGCCGAGACATCCCCCCACGGATTCCCTTCCGTCAACGCGTGCAGAATGTGGATCCCAAGCAGATAGACGTCGGTAGCGCTTGACGCCGGGACTTTGCCAGCGCGAGACTCCGGAGGATCCACGCTAGGATCGGTGAACTTGCACAAGAAGAAATCGCCGTAAACGAGCTCCTGTCCGCGCAGAGTCTCCAGCGCGAGTCCGGCAGCGTACACTTTGCGCCAAAAATCGTGCGGCGGTAGCTCTTCATGGAGACACTTGTCGAGCTCGTCGTCTATGAATGCGGACATTTCTTCGAACGCTTCGGGCTTCTCTCGCAGGCGCTCCGACCACTTCTGTCGCATTTCGCTGTTCCAGTCGCTGTTGGAGCGACGAGCCCTTCTGGTCAGCTGAAACGCGTTATCGAACTCGAAGATTGCGCCGTGGAGCGCGTCGATGTCGCCAAAACAGCGCGGGCTGTACAGAATCCGCTGCTCGATCGTCATCGCCTCGTACTCGAGCATCCACTTCCAGATGCGCAGCGCCACGCGCCTGAGCGCAGAGTAGCTCTCCTTGGTGCCCGGTGCTCCTCCGATTTCGATCTGGTCGAGAATCCGCTCGAGATGCAGGACGAGCCCTTCGCACACACTCGTCACGTCGCGCAGATTCGGACACAAATCTGCGAGTGCACTCATCCACCGCCTCAGCGTGAACGAGTCCTGCCGAATTGTAGCGCAGTTCGCAATCATCAGATCTACCATGTCGAGCGGAGAGAGTGCTTCTGCGCGACTTGCCTCGGGACGCGCTCCTTCATCCGTGCTGCTGGCACTAAACCTCCCGCCACGAGCGACCAGCTCAGCCATGATGTCGAGTCGGCCCTGCTGCGCGGCGGTGCACAGTGGTGTCCTGTGGGAAGGTTCATGGTTGTGAACGCTCGCGCCTCTCTCCAGCAGCAGCATGACAATGTCCATCTGGCCAAGCGAGATGGCAACATTGAGCGGTGTTTCGCAGATATCGTAGACAGAAGACACCGTGTTGACACGAGCGCCGTGGTCGATCAGGAGCCGCACCATGTCAACAGATTTTGTTCGTACCGCAGCGTGCAGCGGAGTGCCCTTCAGGCGCGAGCACGTGCTCACCGATGCGCCGTGCTCGACCAGCATCTCAACGGCCGCGAGCTTGCTGAGAAACGAGACACCAAACAGGATTGATTCGCCAGACGCGATGAGATGCGTCACGTCCGCGCCAGCTGAGATCAGCGCTTCGATCACCTCCGCGTCTTTCCAGCCGACAGCCTCAAACAGCGGCGTTTTCCCGCCCTTGTCCACTGCGTTGACATCGGCGCCGTGCGCAACGAGTAGTCGCACGATCTCCGCGCTCGACGCTCGGTGCAGCGCAGTTGCCTCGCACGTGCTCCTCGCGTGGACGTCTGCTCCGCTCTCGAGCAAGAACTGCGCGAGTGCGGCATCGCCTGCTTGCGCAGCGTCGAACAGCCGTGTCTCGCTATATCTGTCGCGCGCATCGACGTCCGCGCCGTACTTCAGCAGCAACGCGGCGCTCGCGACAAGGTAGACGCAGGACAGCGGCGTTTTCCCGTTGCTGTCGGGCTCATTGATGTGCGAGATGCGGCCGCGGGCGAACAGCGCTTCAAGCTCGGAGAGCGAGTAGCGGCCGAGCGCGTCGGCGAGCGGTACCTGCTCCTGCTTCTCCCTGCGCGTCTTGCTCTCCTTGTTGCCCATCGCGAGACGCGACGGCGGCGGAGAAGCTCCGAGTCAAGCGCGCGCGACGGAGCGACGACGTTCTTTGTTGTTGTGTGCAGCTTGCAGAGTGGCAAGTGAACCCACCGACTCGATTCTTTCTCGCGGTCGTTATAACGAGGCTCGACACTTGCGTCTAAAGGCGACGGGGTACTAAAATGGGGTGCTCTGGACGCGGAGGGAGGTCGCGAGCGACCCGAGCAGCGCGTTCGACGAGTTCATCTGTCGTCCAAACCTGGTTGATTCTCACGCAACTGACATTCTGATGCTAGCGCGAGTGCAACCCCGACAGAGCAGATTGTAAGCAGCCCGCAACGAATACCAAACGCGGAAATCAATGCATTGCATGCTTTTCGCTGCTTCTCTCCGCTGCGCAGCGTCGTCACGCAGGCATCCACTGGACAAAGTCCAGTAAACGATTTGCTCGCCACCTTAAGCGGTCGCGTGCTTGGCCACCATGCTCTCGAGCGCGCTCTTGATCGCGCCGCTCAGCTCATCCACCACTTTGCCGCCCTTGAACACCTTGAACGTCGGCATCGCCTGGACCGCATACTCGTTCGTGATGTCCTGTGGCAGGTTCAGTCAACAGCATACAAACAAGTTTAGCAAACGCATCATTCTCACGCAAAAGAAGCCACTCAATCACAGAGACGCACCTCCATTTCGTCCACGTCCACCTTCACAAACACCGTAGACGGGTACTTGACGCTCAGCGCTTCAAACACTGGCGCGATGCCCACGCACGGCTGGCACCACGTGGCCCAGAAGTCCACGATCATCTGCGATCAAATCAATATCCATCCGCAATGAGCTGAGTCCACCCATCGAAGGACACCACTGCCGCACACAGCGTGGCAATGATCACAACAAAGCGAGCAAGTCACGCACCGCATTCGTGGACACTCGGTTCTGCTCCACGAGCTCCTTCCACTGCTCGTCAGACGTGACCTTGACGATCTTGGGCTTGCGCTGGCGCAGCTCCGAGTCGCCGCCCGCCTCAATCTTGGCGGCTTGCGGCTGCTCGTCCGCCGGCAGCTCCACCTCCACGTAGTGCTTCTTGATTTTATCCTCTAGCGCGCTCTTGTCCGCGCCGCGCAGCTCGTCGCAGCGCGTGCCGTTGCGGAAGAACTGGAACGTCGGCATGGCCGTCACGCCGCATCCGCGCGAGATCTCCTACGCGTGTATCATGCGCAGTAGTGTTCCGTCAGCGTGGTGAGTGCAAGAGCAGCTCGGGAGAAGGCAAACGAACCTTCATTTCGTCCACGTCGACTTTGAGGAAGATCGTGCACGGATACTTGTTGCTCAACTCGTGGTAGATCGGCGAAATGTAGCGGCACGGCCCGCACCACGAAGCAGTGAAGTCCACCACCAGCTGCGCATGGCAGCAGAACGCATGAGTAGAAGCATTTGAGCAGTGATGGTGACAGCGACGCAGCGACAGCGTACCGATCGCTTCGTGTCCTTGGACTTTTGCTGCAGTTCCTTGAACTGCTCTACGGACTTGACGTGCACCACGCGGCTCTGGAACACGTGGCGACAGCAAAGGGCAGCGTTAGCAGCCGTCCCGCCACTGATCGTACGGTACCGGCAACACAATACGCAATACGCACGTTCTCAAAGAGCTTGGCGTCGTTCTGGCCCAGAACGTTCACGCGCACCCACTCCCACACGCTCTGCAGCACGATGAGCGCGACCGGAATGAGTGCGTACACTGGGAAGCAGAACCCTCCGATGCAGATCTGCTCGCTCAAGCGATACACAAACAACACATTCGCTCGTCATCAGTTTGCATAATTAGTGGCAGCAAAGACGGCGTCAGCAGTTTGACACAGCACAAGAGCTTCAGCCTCTCGGGCTCACAGGCACACCACACAGCCGGTCTGCAGCTCACGAGCGACAAATACACGTCTTAAGAGAGCGTGCACGCACGCGCCTGTGGCCGCCATGCGCAGAGAGAGAGAGAGAGAGCACGCACCGTCGACATGCTGGCGTCGTCGTTATGATCGCCAAAAAGTGCCAGGTTTGCCAAAAAGCAGTTTGGGAGAATGCGAAAGAAACACTTTTCATCATTCAGTTCCGTGAACGTTCTCGACGGTTCTTGTAGAGAGATGTGACTGCTTTTCTAAACCTTGTTGATCGATAAAACCTCACATTCGACACTGGCAGCTTCTCAATAGCGAAATAGTGATGATCCGTTTCTATTGTCGAGTCTCTCGATATTATACAAAGGTGGTTTCAAGCAGCAAAATCCCATACATTTTCGAGAACTTGCGTTAAACAGGTTATTTTGACGATCCGGCCACTTTGGGCAACAAAAAGCTGGCCATCCGCTTCCCCATTCTCAAACGAGACAGACACCACCACCAGACTCGACAGAGCCACAGCAGCCAGCATGCGCGAGAAAGGAGGCAAGCCCCCAGCCGCCGGCGCCAAGGCCCGCGACTCGAAGAAGAAGAAGGAGAAGGGCGGTGCGCGCTCGTTCGTGACGTCGGCCGAGGACCTGGAGCACCGCAACATGATCGAGCAGCAGAAAGTGTCGGCGCGCAAGGCGCGTCGTGCGGACGGCGAGGACGGCTCGGGCGACGACAGCGACGAAGACGGCAGCGAGGACGAGTCCGGCTCGGACGCGGACGAGAACGTGGTGGCCTTCGAGCGCGTGCCGCAGAAGTCGCTCTTCGGCTTCTCGCAGTCGGCGGACGGTCCCGCGATGGAGGCGAAGCCGAAGAAGAAGACCGGCGTCGCCGGCGTGATCAAGGTCGAGAACCCGAACCTCAAGCCAGCGCAGAACAAGGTCATGAAGGCCAAGGACATGAGCGGCAACGTGGAACAGCAGCTCTCGAGAAGAGAACGGTGCGTTCGCTTTGCTGTGTCGATGTTCGCTCGCTTTTTTTGTTTGTGAGATGATGATGATGGTCGACTGACAAGCGACTCGTCTGTGGATGTGGCTGATGCAGTGAAGCGATTGAGAAGGAGCGTGCGGCTGCGCGATACCTGAAGAAGCACTTGGCTGGCGAAACGGTGCGTGGGCAGCTGGTACACACGCGGCTGCTCAACGCGATGACTTTCTAACGCATTGTATGGCTGTTGTTGTCATTGCAGGACGAAGCCAAGAAGGATCTGGCGCGTCTGCAGGAGGTGAAGCGACGTCGTGAGGAAGCCGAGCAGCGAAAGAAGGAAGAGGAAGCTGGTGCGTTCATTGTCGCACTGTCTGTCTGGATGAGTGGGTGAGTGTGACAGAGTGCTGATCCAATTGTGGGTTGATGTTGTTGTTGCGTTTGCAGCCACTGCGGAGCGCGAGAAGACAAAGAAGAAGACTGTCGAGAAGGACGACGGTGCGATTGCCATCCATGAGCCCTTTTCGTATGCGCTTGCTCTAATCCCGTTATGTCTGGCGATGCACATTCGTGTGAACAGACGAGCCGCTGGACGCGCGCGCGATCAAGGCGCTCAAGCCGAACGTGCTGAAGGACTACCTGAAGGACCGCAACCTGTCGACGCAGGGCCAGAAGAAGGATCTCATCCAGCGACTGATCGACTACGAGAACGAGCGCGCGCTATAGATCCTGCCATCCTCTATCTTCTCGGCTGTGCGTCGCGCCATGTCCGCAGCCGATACCACACGAAGAAGACAATTTCATGTTGCGTGTTCGCCACACACCGAATGCCTTTGTCTGTTTCCGTACCCATCCATTTGTGAGGCAAATTCGGTCAGGTTTGTTTCGTGAGTCGTACTTTATCGAGCACTCGCAGTCCTCTGATCTTCCACCGAGCCGAAATGCTCGCTCGCTCGCCGACTGCTCACAATCGCTGCGTCATCCAGCAGCAGTAGCAAGAAGTCGCAACCAGGCAACCAGGCAACAGACACGCGCGCGACGACCATGGAGCGCATGAACGCGGAGATCGTGGCGAGCGTGATCGGCGAGAAGGTGCTGCAGTCGCTGGAGCAGGAGGAGCAGGCGCTGGACGCGAAGATCCAGCGCCTAGAGCGCGCGGACGACGACGAGCTCGAGCGGCTGCGCGAGCGCCGCGTGCAGCAGATGAAGCAGCGCGCATTCAAGGCGCAGGAACTGCGCGCCAAGGGCCACGGCGAGTTCGCGACGCTCACGGACACGAAGGAGTTCTTCGACGTGATGAAGAAGAGCGACCGTATCGTCGTGCACTTCTTCACGCCGGCGAACGCGTTCTGCGAGCTCGTGGACGCGCACCTCGAGCGCATGGCCAAGCAGCACATCGAGACGCGCTTCGTGCGCATGAACGCCGAGAAGTCCGAGTACCTCGTGGACAAGCTCGGCGTGTGGATGATCCCGTGCATCGCGCTCGTGAAGGACCAGAAGGTCGTCAAGATGGTGCAGGGGCTCGACGAACTGGGCGGCACAGACAAGTTCACCACCGCCTTCCTCGCGTACTTTATCGGGCTTCACGACGTGCTCAAGTACGACGGCGTCGAGCCGGAGGGACCGCTGGACTCGTGCGGCGGCGCGTACATGAACGGCAACCAGTCCGCGTCGCAGCAGCAGACGCACGAGGAGCGCCTGAACAGCATCCGCCAGTCGATCTACTACGACAGCGACCTGGACGAGGAAGATGACGACTAGCAGACAGGTAGGTAGGAGGAGAGAGGCAGAACGAGAGAGAGAAGCACATCGCCGTTCATTATAAACAGAGCGCTTGCATGAGTCGTCACATTTTATGTAAGCATGCCATGAATGCATTTTTATTGCTTGGACGACGCCTTGTTGCTCGCCAGACACTGGTTCATGTACGCGCGCTGGCGCTGCCTTAAATACTCTCGGCTGCTGCTGTTTTGCTGCTGCGACGTCGTGCCACCTGATGGTGATGCGCTGCGGCAATCAGCGCTTGCGAGCGAGTCGCTGCGCCACTTGGAGAGGCTTGCGAGGCTCCAGCTGCTCTTCCCCATGGCGATCACAGCTTCCGCGCGGTCTTCCAGCCCGAACGCGCGGACGTCCACTTGTCGCGCCATCTCGATGGGTGCCGCAGTGCTGCCTGCTGCTGCTCGCGCTGCATGGTCGAGCGGACTCCTCTTCGCGACGGGAGGCGCGCTGCTGAAGCCCATCCACTGCGGCGGAGTCGCCACATGAGCGACGTCGCTGTCGGCTTCGGCGCGCCGCTTCGTCATATTCCACACAATCGAATGAACGCAAAATAGTTTGGCGCGAACTTGGCATTGCTCATGGCGCGCATCTATTGGCTGAAAATGGTGCACATGGAGCTCTCTAACTGGCTACAATTGAGCCTCAGAAGCAGCACCAGCAGTCGAACGGACAGTCCGCCGTGTCGCCGCCCTGGTTGATCTTGAGCGAGTCCTCCGTGTAGATCGGGAGCCCGTCTTCGTCGTAGCGCACTGCACAGCACACACACATCGCCAGTTCAGCCAGAGACCATCAGAGCAGCGCTCATCGCGTGGCGTGGAGCAGTGCTGGATCAATTACCTGGTCGCGCTTCAGGATTCATGCCCTGGGTCGCCGTAGAGTTGGTGTCTACAGTACACACAGTCAGCGACTCAGCGTCCGTGTCAAACCCAACCGAGCAGCACTGCACATGACAACAGCAAGAGCACGTACTCGCTGCCTCGAGCTTCTTGATCTGCTCGTCCAGGAGCTTCTTCTCCTTCTTCTGCTTGGCGAGCGCCTTCTTCTCGTCGAGCTTCTGCTTCTCCTCCGCTTCGACCTGCTCCTTCTTCTTGCTCTTGAGCGACTGGAAGAGGTCGTCGATCTCGTTGCTCTTCTTCTTGGTTGGCGGAGCTGCGGCGGATGCTGCAGACTTCACCGCGACTGACTGCGTAGTGGCGCCGTCATCGCTGTTTTTCTTCTTCTTCTTCGTCTTCTTCGCACCGCTGCCACTCTTTGGTCGAGCTACTAATGCTGCTGCTGCTGGTAGCGCTTGGGGCTCTGCGGAGGCTGCAGCGATGGTCTTGCTCTTCTTCTTCTTGGACTTCACGCTCTCCTCCGGCTTCGCTTGCGCTGGTGCTGGAAGGGCTGCCTTCGCGCTCTGCTTTGGCGTCTGATGCACACGCAGCAGTGGTTAGACATAGTTGCGCATGAATAACATCTGTTAAAGCGCTTTGCGTGCGCACGCGAGACGCACCTCGTTCGTCGCCGCTCTGCGTCGCTTGCTGCCCATGACGCTTGCTTGCTTGGTGTCCTCGAGTGCAAATCGTTTTTGACAGCCAGCAATCTACAAAGTGCTTTTATCACATTGCGCTGTTTTCATTAAAAATATTTTTTTCTTTGCTGCCTTCAAGAAGCGGAAGAAAAACAGAAAGCAAAAACAAAAACAATATGAACCATGCAAAAAAATCAATGTTGGCGCGTGCATGAAGGTGACGGCGGAACGCAAGCTCCTTCCTATGCGCCTCTCTCTGCGAGCGGCAATGCACCGGCGCGTGGGGCTCTACCTGCGTGCGCCGCTGTGTGATCACGCTCTCCCCGTTTTAACAGCAGCCGCTCTTCTTCTTCTTCTTCTTGTCATCCGCCGTGTCGCTTGTGATCACGATGTTGTCGCCGGACGGGAGGCTCGTGGCGTTCTCCTCTGCCTGGATCGTCTTGCGGCTCATGAGCTTGTAGATCTCTGTGAGAATGCGCTGGAACGCCGTGTCCACGCCCGTGGCCTCGAGCGCCGACGTCTCAATGAACGCGAGGTTGTTCTTCTCGGCGAACGCCATCGCTTCCTCTGTCGACACGGCGCGCAGGTGGCGCAGGTCGCTCTTGTTGCCCACGAGCATGATCACCGTGTTCGCGTCCGCGTGGTCGCGCAGCTCCTTGAGCCAGCGCTCGACGTTCTCGAACGTAACGTGCTTCGTGATGTCGTACACTAACAGCGCGCCGACCGCGCCGCGATAGTACCTGCACGTATTCATGAATCCCCCACATCCACATACCATACTCGATTAGCTACACAACAGTCGCGCACACACTCCACGCAACGCACACGAGCATGCACATGCTGCAGTCACGTACGCACTGGTGATGGCTCTATATCTCTCCTGGCCGGCGGTGTCCCAGATCTGCGCCTTGATCGTCTTGCCCTCCGACACGATCGACTTGGTCGCGAACTCGACACCGATCGTGGACTTGGACTCGAGGTTGAACTCGTTGCGTGTGAAGCGCGAGAGCAGGTTGGACTTGCCCACGCCCGAGTCGCCGATGAGCACGATCTTGAAGAGGTAGTCGTACTCTTCTTCCTTGGGGGACGCCATTCTCTGCTTTTCGCGTGGAGCTCTTGGCGATTGTGCGGTTGCGGTTGCGGATGCTGACGTCTACAGGCAGCAGGTGGCTGGTGCTGACGAGAGATCGAGAGAGAGAGGAGAGGAGACGCGTACGCGCTGGCGGTCGTCACTTGGGGGCGGAAGGAGCGGAGCGGAACTGAGCGGCAGAGCAGGCGCGGAGAGACGAGAAGCGCTTCTCGCTGTGTGCGTTTTGCTTTTGCTCTTTTTTGGGATTCCTCCCCTGCTCTGTTTGCCTGCCGACGTGCAGTCTCCGGATACGGCGGTCGTGCACTCGCAGCGCTGCAGAAGCGCGGAAGTGGCGCATGCCGTATACCGAGGTACACGCATTGGAGTATAGTGCGGGGCTGGCGACCCATTTTGTATCGGACACGCGCCGGATAAAAAGGCGCAGTATACACGGCGCAGAGCCATCCACCAATCGTCGGCGGGGGATACAAACGACAAGCGCGCTCCGCCTTTTGAACAGTCCAAAAGCAGCGGAAACAGCGAAAACGACAGCGACAGCAGCAGCAGCATGGCGTCCGAACTCTTTGAGGATATCTTCGAGGTGCGCCAGGTGAACCCGGAGGGCAAGAAGTTCGACAAAGGTGCGTCCGTGCGTCTCATTGGTGGTCGCGGCTGCGGCTCTGCTGCGTCAGCAGCAATGGCAGAAGCCGGCGCTTCAAACATCCTATCGCGCAAGCTGCAGCGACGGGATGCTGGATAACATGGCGGAGCTGGTGATGCTTCCGCAAGTACTGACGCTACTGTATGCGCGGCTGTACTGTGCGCGGGTAGTGACCCGCGTGGTGTGCAAGGGCGTGTCGTACGAGCTGGAGCTGACGCTCGACATCAACTCGGAGGTGTACCGACTCCGCCAGAATGAGAAGTTCACGTTCGCGCTCGTGAGCACGCTCGACCTCGAGGGCAAGCCGGACGACGGCACGTACAACCAGTCGGGAAAGGTGCGTCTCATCACCATACGCTACGCTAGTGTGGCCATGTCCATTGTTTGCGTGGATCGAGAGAGAGCTCATGTGTGCGTGTTCTGCGCGCTTGTTTTGTAGCCGACGCTGCTCGACCGATACGACTACGGCATGTACGGCAAGGTGTTCCAGTACGACCACGAGGGCGGCAACGTCGTCGCGATCTACGCGAGCTTCGGCGGCTTGCTCATGTGCTTGCGCGGCGAGCAGCGCCACCTGCACATGATCCACAACGACACACGGATCTACTGTCTGTTAAGAAAGCAGTAGGCGCTGGTGGACACTCGCATGCCGCTAGCAGCAGAAGCGCTCGCCACCGCTGTGCTCATTGGGATCGCGGACTGGTCAGTGGTGTTTCCGATTCCATCCACACAGCCTCGTCAGCAACGGCACCAGCATGAATATATAGAGGCACACTTGATTGCTCCATCTATTGTTGTGCGTTGCGTCCGCTGTTGTCATTCCTACTGAGCTGCGCTCACTCTCCTTGCCTGCTGGTGAGTCGCGCACACTCCTGATGTCGCTGTCTGTGGTGATGAACGCACACGACAGGCTCAGTTCGCCTTTGACGCTTTGTCCTCATCCGCGACCTCCTTCATCTTGGCGTAGAGCTCTTCGCGGGACACGGACTGCGGAGGGTACGAGATGTATCGCCACTGCGCATAGACAACACACACATACACATACGCAGGTCAGTGTGAGCCAATTGTCGCCTCAAGCCGACTGGTGGAATGGTGAGCCCAATGGCGCGCGATGACTCACTCTGCCAACAATGTAGTTGATGCAGTCAGGCTGCGCGTAGATGTACGTCGAGATCACCGGGACTGGTACACAATGCACAGAGCACACAGTGAGTACCGGCATGTCAGAGCATGCACGCGGCATATCGTGGTAGACTTGGCATCAAATCGGGCGGCGTACTGGAGAGGTAGAGCGCGAACCGCGCGGCTTCTCCTCGCAAGTTCACCATCGTCGTTGCTGCTGCTGCTTGCTTGCTCGCCTATGGTCGACTGCGGCGTTCACTCGCGCATGTCTTTTTGGGCACGGATGATGCAGGTGTCTCGAAGGTTGCTCCAATACCTCAAAAAGGTGGCGCGAATGTAACCCAGAGTTGCGCAACATCCACTCTCGCGTCGCTTCATGCACACTCGCCAGCTCGTCGTCGCTCGAGAAGCTGCATCTGCGGATCTCAAGACATCGCCTGCTACGCAGACACAGAGACGAGGAGCGCGCTATGGCCGGCCCCAGCGCAGCAGCGGCGTACGCGTCCAGCCCGAGAGCGAGCAGCGCCAGCGACAAGCGCCAGCGGCTGGACGCGGCAGTGCACTCACTGCGCAAGTCGACCCAGTACGGCGCCAGCAGCAAGCACGACCACCCAGAAGATCGCGCAACGAACAACAACCACGCAGCCGAGAACGACGAGTTCCTCAGCGAAGGCTACGCGGACGAGGACGAGGATGACGATTACGATGACTACAACGCAGAGGAGGTGCGCGCGGCGGCGGCGGCGCTCGAGCAGAGCGAGATGAAGAAGCAGTTCACGTTCCAGCTGGAGAAGCGCCGCGGGCTCAAGAACCACTTCATGAGCGCCATGCACAAGAAGCGCCGCCTGCTCATGCGCAACGAGAACCTGCGCTTCCGTGAGCTCTACAAGGCGCCGGAGCCCATGGTGCTGCTCATCGCGGCGTCGCTCGTGACCATCGTGACGCTTATCCTGACCAAGTCCTGGCCGTTCTACTAGTCAAGCGAGTCTGCATCGCGAGCTCGCATCGCCGTTGCATGCTCTCGTGAATACATAAGTTATCTTCAACTACTGCGTGTATGGTCTTGTGTCGGGCTTGGTGGTTTGCAAAGCGCGACCTTTCACTCCCCGTCGTCATTTGCTGAACCGGAGCATGAAGCTCGGCGAGCTCAGTCTGCTCGCAGGCAGCAGCGAGCCTCCGCACGAGCAGATGCTGGACGCTGGCTCACCCAAGGGCACGCTCGCGTGGACACCGCTGCAGTTCGCATGCGCTCTTGGCGATGAGGAGCTCGTTGGCTCGATGCTGAGCGATGCAAAGGACACGGCGGTGGATCCTGGGAAGGTTGGCGTTCATTCAGATCTCCTGGTTCCTCATGTGTGGATGCGACGTAATGGTGTGTGCTTGTTTGCGTGCGTCATGTCAGACCAGATACGGGTACACGCCCCTGCACATCGCAGCTCACTTTGGACACGTCGCGATTGTGCAGCAGCTGCTGGCACACAGCGCAGTGCCGTCAGTGGACTCGCAGGTTGGTGATCTGCTCTGCACACTCTAGTTACCTCATCCTCACGGTGGATGGAGAGCTCACCCTCACTTCCTGCCTACTCGGAGCGCAGATCGGAGCCACCGCGCTGCACCTGGCAGTGCTGAACGGGAACATCGAGGTGGTGCGAGTGCTACTGGATGCTGGCATCGAGCACACGCCAACAAAGGTACTGTGCTCATCGACAGACAGCCTGAACCATTGTCGTCGACATACTAGCAGCTCTGTCTGACCCAAGTGGCTGCTCTGCAGAACGGCACGAGGCCGCTGGAAGTAGCAAAGGAGCTCGGACACTCGGCGATCAGCCAGCTCCTCGTGGACCATGTCGCGAAGGAGACTGGGAAAGAGCAGATCGGCAACTGGCTCGCGAGCATCGGTCTCGTCGAGTACGCGCCGAGTTTCCACGGCGCAGGCTTCGACGACGCGGCGTTCCTGCTGACGAATGGGCTCAGCGACGCAGCGCTAGACGCGATGAAGATCGAGAAGCCCGGCCATCGCATGAAGCTCCAGAGCCTGTACCAGCTCAAGGAGTCCATCCCAGAGCTCCAGAGTGGTGACGAAGAAGAGAGCGATGACGAAGACGAAGAGAGCGACGACGAGGATTCCAGTGAAAGCGGCTCAGTCTCTGACGACGACGAGTCTGAAGACGGCAGCGACAGCTCTGGGTCGGCAGCTTCGTAGCTAAAGCAGTGTATAGAAAAATGGTGGCCACACTAGTCTACAAATGGATAGTGCTCCGCTCTACGCGTTGAGCGTGCTGTTGATCGCTGTGACCGTCTTGTTGTAGAGATCCACGGGGTTGGGCGGCGTGACTTCGTCCGGCACGTAGAACGTCGTGTCGTCCGGGTTCACGGATTTGTAGATCACGATCGCCGCGATGCCGCAGAAGACCAGGAGCGTGAAGAGCAGGATGACGCGGTCCGTCGCCATGCGCCGCGCGAAAGTGCGGATGAGCTTGTCAGCGCGCTGCAGACCGTCCTCCATGCGCATGACCTCGTCCGTGATCTGCACGATCTGCTGGCGCTGCTCACGGAGCTGCTCGCCTGTGGCGATCGCCACTTCTTTCGAGTTCTCAACCATCTTCTGCGTGCTCACGAGGCTCTGTTCAGTCTTCTTCTGGATGTTCACGGCTTTGTCGAGCATCTCCTTGTTGCCCATCTGCGCGTTGCCTTTTGCAGGGCCGGCGAGCGGTGTCCGGTCGCCAAAGAGCCCGCTGCGCTCGTGCTCGGCTTTCGCCCACTTGACCTCCTCCGTGAGCTCTTCCACGCGATGCGAGAGCTCCTCGAATTTCTGCAGCAGGAACAATCCAGTGAGTCAACTGCCGTCGCATGGAGACTCCGCTGCAACTGCGTTGTATGGTGATGCGGCAAATAACGACGCAGTACCTCACGGAACGCGCGCGCTTCCTCGCGCGGAGCCTGTCGCAATGCGAGCTGGTACCCTTTCTTGAGCTCGATCGTCTCCTTCATCTTCTTGTCCGCCATCGACAGCAGCTACACGCTCGCACGCAGCAAGCGACCATGTCACGACGGCGATGAGTGAGTGCGCACGCGTGCTGCTTCCATTGGAAACGAGGAGCACACACAGAGCCAGACAGCGCACGCTTTACCTCGGGCTTGACGCCTGGCGGCGCCTTGGAGAGCTTGCCCATGAGCTCATTGAGCTTCTCGATCGCGTCCGTGAGATCCGCGTCGTAGTAGCTGATCTCCGCCATCGCTCCCACCCTGGAGCTCAGGCAGCAGCAGCGAGCGATTGCAGCGAGTGCATGGGCAGACCGCGCAGCAGGTGAGAAGAGGCGCGCGTCATTGCCGACGAGCGCGCGCCGTGTGCGTGCGTGTGCGCCTTTGGAGCCATTTTCGGCCGCGCGACCGAAGCGGCGCGGGCGGTTTCGGTGCGAAACTTCGAACAATAGGAGTTTAGGACAGAGCGCTCGAAGCGACTCGCGTCCACTATGGAGGACGGAGCGCGCGTCCCGAGCCGGCGCGACAGGGGGCTCGGGACGAGCTGCGCCTCGACCATAGTGAGCCCCAGTGAGTTCGAGCACTGCGTCCTAAATTACGTTCCCGCTGTAATCTACGGAAGTGGACGAGGGAAACATTTCCAGTCGCGAGAAGTATACGGCCGACCGCACTGTGCGCGCAAGAGCCACAGGGCCGGATCTCTTGCACCAAAGACACGATGCGGCGTCACGATCGAGCTGGTCGACGAGCAGCGCGCGTGGATGGATGCGGACACGACGCTCGTGAACACTCGCTGCGTACGGCGCTCCGAGGCAAGCCACCACGCTGTAGCAATTTGCGTGGCGGAGCTACGTAACGAGATCCAACACACTCGTGGAGCTCGTTGCGCCGTTGCGGTTGTCAGCGCGGTCGCTTCTGTGGCGTTCTGGAAGGTTCGAGCGGCCATGGATGCTTGCCCAGGAAACACGAGCGATATCCAATGCACCATCGTCACCCTCACCACCACCATCAGGAGGAGGAGAACAGGAACGACAAGACAAGACGGCGCGGGTTGCATGATGAAGAGGTTCTTGCCATTGGAGGTGTTCGTTCTGCATTCTCTGTCGCCCCACACACAAAAATATAAACTCTAAAAGGACGGGGGCGCGAGCTTCTGCTCGTCTAACTCCGGGTTGCCCATGTCCACGGCGGCGTCCGACTGGCCGGCGGCCCACTCGTTCATCATGATGCTCAAGCCTTCGATCGCAGCTAGCAGCACGCCGCCGATCAGCGCCTGCCCGGCAGCCGCGCGAGGACCCGCGCGCGCAGCGAGCGCGCCACCCGTGGCGGCACCGGCGAGGATCGAGTTCCACGGATCTTCTTTTCGTCGCAGCGCCTCGAACGAGCAGTCGAAGGACGAGAAGAGCAAGCCCCACACCGCGAAGCCGCCCGCGAGCACAGGTGTGCGCATCTTCGCATTGTAGATCGCGCCGCGGAAGCGCTGGCCCGCCGGCGAGTTGCGCGCGCCTTTGAACGTGTACCAGCCGGAGCCGAAGACGGCGCCGAGCACGAAGCCGCCGCCGGCATCGTCGACGATACGGAACGGACACGGATCACGCTCCATGGTGGGGGAAGAGGTGGTGGCTGCTGCTGCTGCTGCTGCTGCTGGGAGCGGGCGGGGGGTCAGATCAGCGCTGGACGAGCGGTCGCTGCTGCTGACGTCTGCGTGGAGAGAAGCGGAGAATGCGCGCCGTGGTCGTCGTCGTCGTCGGGCGGCGGCGCGTTAATCAGGTTCCTCCTGCTCCTGCTCCTCCTCGTCGTGAGCTGTGTTCGCTTTTGTGGGCTTTCACGGGGAGCCACCAAATTGGACGCGCTTGATCCGTTCGAAACGGTAGCGTCACTTCTATTTCTAAGCGGTAGAAACGCGTCGGTTAGATGTCGCAAACAGGCTTTTGGTAGGTGATTTGTTACGAACATCGGTTACAGACTCGAAGCAAACCAACAGTGCGTTGCTCATTGACAGAGTGAATAATGTACCGGTTACAAACAAGAGAGAGACGCCGCCATCCGCTCCATCTCGCCGCGCGCTATGCGTCAAAAAGCGCGTACTTGGCGTCCGAGAGCCCCTTCGAGATCGCCGGCACGACACCCTCGACCGCGTCGCGCACCCGGTCTTTGTACCGCAGCGCTCCGATCGCAGCAACCGCCAGCGCCAGCGCAGTGCCGCCGATCACCACGTACGCGCTCGAGTCGTCGTCCTGCTGCGTCTGCTGCTGCTTCTTGGCAGAGCTGCCGTGTGCGGAGTGAGCTGTGACGCTCGTGAACGCAGGTGACAGAGTTGCAGACTGCGAAGCCGACTGCGGCTGACTGCTCGTCGCGGGCGAAGCTGCAGCGGCAGCAGTGGCACGGACATGCTCGTCCACAAACGAGTCCACGCGCTCGAGCAGTTGCTGCAGCAAGCAAGAATGCAGTACTTAGTACGGCTCAGCCTTGCAAGCGCATAAGCACAGCCGACGCAATGCTCGCGCATACCTGCTTAGACACTTCGTCGAGCACCGCGTCCGAGTAAATCGTCTCTCGCACGGCGGCAACGCTCTCGGACGGCAGCAGGATCTGGAACACGAGCACATCGAAGACGCGCTTGTACTCGAGCGCTCGCAGCGGCTGGTCGCTCAGCGGATCAGCGAGCAGTAGCTGCTGGTAGTGCGCTTTCAGCGCGCTGATCTTCTCGAACGCCATCTCAGATCGGTTCATCGCGAGCAGGAAGTTGATCCTGTGCGTTTAGCACCGTATGCGCACACAAACAGCGACAGTGAGCACCCGATCGCTATAGCATTGGTAGCCATGATCACCGCACAGAGAGCATCGCTAGACGCACCACTGGATCGCCACTTCGAACGAGAGCGGCTCGAACGCTTGCACGATCACGCTCGCAGTCTCCACTTCGTCGTACTGCTCCAGCTCAAACACGGACTGCAAGTACACTGACAGCAATCGCTCTCTGTGCTCGAAAAACAAACAGCTCCATTAGACACGCAGCACCGCAAAGCAGCAGTGCGGTAATGACACCAGCAACGCATGCACTCACTCGTCAGCGCTCATGGCGGTCTGCTCGGCATCCTGTGCGCGCTGTCGGATCTGCGCAATGACGAGCGAGAACACGCATTCGTCAGCAGCAGCTCATACACCACAGCAGCAGCAGAGATAGAGAGCCAATGCGCGCACCTGAACGATGCTGCGCGTGAGCTGCTGCTTGCTCTGCGCAAGCGCGTCGCTCCACTCGCCGCGCAGGAAGGCGTCTTCGACCGCGTCCACGTCCATCGTCGTCGGCGCTTTTTCAGTTCTGCTGCCGCTTTTTCAACTGTTGACAAGACGGAGGAGCATGTTCAATTACAAGCGCACGGTCCGGTTCAGAATGCCTGTCGGACCGGTCCACGCAAAACATAAATTGTTTTTTTCCCCATAAAAAGCGTTTTGTTATCGAGAGCAGAAACATCAAAATTGTGGCGTGTGATAAATTAACAGCAACAGGCATTTTGTGGAGAAGCGAGCATATTGGTCTCAAGCTTCGCTCACAACGATCCGGCAAAGACTGGGTACCACCTCACTGCACTACTAATCCAAGTCCACAACGCCAGCAGTGTCGTTCAGTTTGCGTTGAGATTAGTAGATTGCTTTGTCTCGCAAACTCGATTCGAAACGCATTCGCACTAATCGGACTGTGCAGCGAGAGATGCAATATATGTAATGCGACTCATGAGTCTCGACATGGCAAAGAGTTCGCGCCATAGATCGGAATCCGATTCACTCGGCAATCCAATTGTCAGAGAGAAATCCAACAGCACGCCCAGGCTGTGATTGTCATTATTAGTGCATCCCGACTGATCGAGTCGCTCTTAAGGATCGGTATCATAATTGTATATCATATATTATAATCACACTGACTTATAATATTGTGATGCTGTCTTGTATTCAGCTGACTTCTGTGTGTGGAACAAATGGGATTGAAGGCGATCTCGAAGCGCCGAAACCCAACATCGGACGACGCGCGCGCCGCTCCTGCCAGTCTGCATGCCTGCGCATCAACACGTACGTGTCTGCTTTCCTGTCTAGCTGTGCCGTGCTGCTCGTGCGCTGCGGAAGGAGCGTGGACGCTCGCTCGCCTGTGCCAGTGGCGGAAGCGGCTCGCGCTCTCATGTGTTCTCCGACACAGCATTGCAGCTGCGTCGCGCACCGACAAAGCATGCGCGAGTGCGCCGCGCGCGCGTGTCGTACCTGCACACACTGTACCTATCTATCTCACTGTGTGCTGCAGCATGCAGAATGCGTGAGAGCGAGCGTCCATATCGACACGGACCGTCGAGCTGCGTTTCGTGGCATCGATTAATCGCGCTCCGTGCGTATCCAGAGTATCCAGAGTCATCACTGCCGCAGAACTGTTCACTGGCGCAAACACAAGCAAGAGTCGGCGCGTGTCCCAGAGCCTCGTCAAGTGTGCGGACAAGCTCCGTATAACGTCACCGGTGCGGTGCGCGCCTTGACTTGCCTGCCGTTTGAGTTTATCCTGTCAGTGAGCTCACGTTCGTGCACTCTTCTCTCATGCGCAGGTTGAGGGCGAACTTCGCTGCATCGTGGTGCGGTTCGTGTCGCTGCGATATGCCGATCTCCCACGAGCTGAGCAGCGTGAACAGAGGCGCGGTCTTGCGCGGATGCGGCGTTGCCAACGTTCCAGTTCCTCCGCAGCGCGCGGACAGGAGTTGCGCAGCTCGATGAAGTCGAGGACGCGCTGGAGGAGGATCGAGAGGCGCGATGTGGAGGTAGAGCTGCTGGCGGACGAGGAGTCGCCAGTCCAGAAGCAACCGAGGCGGCTGAGGCGGGCGGTGACGCAGGTTGAAGCAGCGCCAGCGCCAGCCACAAAACTCTCAACCGGGGTTCGCCGAAGAGAACCGAGCGAGCGAGCATTTCAACGCGGTACGCGAAACGCTTGCTGTGCTGTACGTGCGCATCGCTGCGCGTCTACATGGAGCCATCCCAAGTCCCCAGAGCGTGATCACCTTGTCTCACTACGTCTGCTGGCTTCTGCGGGGCAGCGCGATGCATTCCGATTGATATGACGCGGCGCTGGACGCATTGCGGATTACGCCTTCTGACTGGGAATGGACGCAGCAAATCGCGGAGCTTTTCAGGAGCTTTACGCGGTGCCAGTGTCCACAGCGTAAAGGATCTGTCGGCAGCAGCGTGTGTGTGTGTGTGTGTGTGTGAAAGAGCGAAGAGGAATAGGCGGTGCGTCCCTGGAATGGGATGGCTTCCTTTTGGACGGTGATGATCCGGCTGTGCTGACTGAGCGCGGCTGCTGCGTGTGTTCTGCTTGGGACAGATCATTACGAACGAGCGCGCGGCTTAGTCGGCGTCGATCTGCTGGCCAAGGAGCTCCAAACGGAAGCGGCGAGAAAGCGGCTGGCGGAATGAGCAGGGGCGATCTCTCTCGAGCTTGCGTGCGCGAGTTCAGGAGCGTGGTCGGTCAGCCAAGCATTTGGATAGATGGATGGATAGTCTCGTTGCATGCAGGCATATGCTGCATGACTGCGTGGCGGTGTGAGGAAGAGCCTCCCGCGAGACGAGCGACGTTGCCCTCCATCCATCGATATCCACTTCGGGTCTTGGTGCGTGGTGTTTACGACACGCTCGGAGCGCAGATGTCCTGGCATTGGGACGAACCAAAGGGCCACTTTCGCAACTTGTCCCAGCCGGCATACAAACACCAAGCGAGAGCGGCGCACGATTGGCGCGGCAGTAATGCCATCTGCTGCCGCTTGTCTCGCCGCTGCCGCCCGCAGGTTTAGCCATCGGAGGGATCCAGCCATCCGCGCGCGTCTCGCCGGCCAGCCATTCCGAATCCTCCAGCATATCCGAGCCAAATCCGAGCCAAGACAGAGAGGGAATGTTTATGCAGCGGATTAATCCAGATGGCCGACCACCGGCGCGTCAACATTCCTTCTCTCCTCGAGTCCTCGAGAAAAGTGAGCGCGCGACTTGGTGCATGTATGGAGTAGGGAAGGTAGGTGTGCGCGCAGAGGTAATGGGCTGTCCGCGCTCAGGTCGGCGTGTCGATGGCTGCAGCAGCGAGAGAAACGCGCCATGTGCACTTTTGTGGACGCGGCTCGCGCGCGCTCGCAGCAAAGATCGCGGCAACATAAATAAAGGAACCCGCCTCCGCAGTTCGCGCTCCTCCTCCTCCTCTGGACGAGGAAAGAGCGAAAAGCGAGTTGAGGAGATGATGGAGAGAAGCGCTCAGGCTTTGTATGGAGAGCGCGGTGATTATGCGTGCCTTTGATTTCGAGAGGAGGAAAAAAGTGCCATGTCTCTGGTTCCTAAAACCAGCTCAAACCACGTGGTACAAAATCCAACAGAGAGTGCTCGTGATTACGCTGCTCGGATTGACACAATCGAGCTAAAAGCAGGATGCGCCGCGTCTAAAATGCGATAGGGCCTCTAATGAAGTCGAGCGCATGGGTTTGCACAGGTTCCCCATACAGCGGGCGCGCGACGCTCCCCACCGTGCGTCTCAGGAATATCCGGTCGTAGAGGCGCGAGCTGGCTAATGTATTTTTCTCGGAAACAAGCCTCCTTTTTATATGCTGTCGCTGCGGCTAGGGTTTGAAGTGGATGGGGAGGGCAAGGGGAGCGAGTGATTGTTTGCTTGTGTCGTTGAGCCGCAACCCACAAAAGGGCCAAAAGCCGAGCAAAGCAAGCAAAGCCAAAGCCAAAGCAAGCCCAGCCAAGAACTCAAGCCCAGGACTCATTTCGCTCTCGGCCGCACAAGAACGAGAACGAGAACGAGAACGAGCACCCACCCAGCCAGCCACGCACAATCCAAATTTATCCGCTCTGCGCGCGCACGGGACAAGCAGCGATCGCTGAGCCACTTTCCCTTTTCGCCAGCCACACACAGAGCACACGACACACAGGATCTCCACCGCCTCCGTCGCCATCCGCAGTATTAATAACCACCATGCAGCTCAGTCTCGTGCGATATGTCGTCGCCGCCGTGTTCGTGCAGCTCGTGCTTGCCGTCGAGGTGCGCAGTGTCGCAGCGTCGAGCGTGATCTCCGGCGCCGCCACCGCGAGCGAGGACGCGGTCGCGAACGGCCGCCTGCGCGGCTTGCTGGGCAAGATCACCGGCACCACGTCGACCGAGACCGGCGCCGCGCCAGACGCAAAGACGCCGCCGCCAGTCGAGGAGATCGTGGCCACGTGGCAAAAGCAGGCTGACTCGAAGGACACGAGCGCGCTCGGCGCCGTGAAGAAGATCAAGGGCGACGCGGCCATCGTGGTGTTCCACGACCGCTCCGCGAGTCCCGAGGCGAGCGCCGAGTCGGCGGTCGTGACATTCGACGTGCGCTCGCAGGCGAACTGCGTCGTGAGCATCTGCGGGCTCAAGCGCAACTGGTACATGCGCTACGACGAGCGCTGCTTCGACTTGCGGATCGCGCAGAAGTCTGTGGACGCGAGCGAGCACGGGCTCATCCGCGGCATCTCGGCGGCGTACTCGTCGCTGCGTCCGGTGGCGAGCAAGCTCTACCTCAAGTTCGACGCGACGAACTTCATCGACGGCTCAGCGTGCGAGTACGAGATCATCTCTGGCAGCAAGGTTGTGTCCGAGGAGGTGAGCGAGTTGAGCGGCGGCTCGGTCGCGGCGCTCTCTTAAGCGAGCGAGCGAGCCACCACACACAGGACGAGCGGCAGACACGAAGCGACGGAGGCAAGCGAGAGCCAGTGGCCAAGGAGCGACGCACTATTTTTATTCCTCCGCGGCCATGAGAGAGAGAGAGAGAACGAGAGAGAGAGAGGAGAGCGCGGCTAGAGCTGCGATCTCCAGGCGAGAGGCCCGCTCGCTCGCTCGCTCGCTGCCTCCGGTACTTTCGTCGTCGGCGCTCCACAGTCTTGCAAGAGGAACTGTACGATAGGTTAGATCAAAATATTATCTCAAATAGGACACACACAGACAGCAAGGAATCCCCATGCTTTAATCACACATCATAAGAAGAAGGGATTGCTACGTGACCCATATCCATCGCATCCGCAGAGGCGCTGCGCACGCATTGCGCCACCGCACACAACACGACGTATCGCGTCGTCCGCATGACGAAGAGCTGCTGGTTTCTACGAAAGGACGGCAGGACCTGCGCGCCGCCATAATCGCCTCTCGCCACCGCTTCTTCCTGAAAAGGCGTAATCGCGGGAGTGCGTGTGGCACACACGAAGTCAGCCCTCGCATCGCTTCAGCCGCTGATTCTCGTCCCTAAAGTCCTAAAAGGAGGAGGCTCGGGTCGCAGTTTTGGGTTCTTAATACCGATTCGGGCGAGAAAAATCCAGAAGAAGCGGAGCGAACTGTTCTCTTGAGGACAGTTGGCTTCAGTTGTGTTGGCTTTCGACTTGTCGTTGTCATGTGGGAAGACCCACGCGATCACGCTTTTGCTTGCTGTTGCTGTGAGGTTGACCTGAGGGCTTTGCTCGTCGCGGTGCTGCTGCTGCTGCGTGGAAAAGCAAGACCCACGAAGCGCGCGCGCAGTTGTGTGCCCACGCAGGATCTCTCGCTCTGAAACGATCAGCGGCTCTTGGGCATCGGAACAACAGCGGCGCCGAAAGAGCGTCTCTCATGCCGACATCCTCAAACGCTCAGGCAAAACGCAGGCGAGCACGATGTGTGCGTCGGCTCTCGTGGCTGGTTCGAGGGAATGTGTGCGTGTGCGCGCTGCAGCTTGTCCCAGAACTGATCGCACACAAGACAGACGACTGATGCGTCAGTGTCCAACCCCGCACTCGCTTGCCGCCTTTTTGGCTGGCTGGACCTGCTGCTGCGGAGGTGGCAATGGGTGCGCTTTCGACCTCGACCTCGGCTTGCTTGTCCTTTTGTACCCACAACGCTGTCTGTCTGTCCAACCACGGAGACGCGCACACACATTTCAGGCCTTTGTTGATTCTTCCTGTCTATATTTAGATCCATGCCAGCTCTGGTCTGTTATGTGATATACGGATATGAGCGACATCTCGCACTTTTTTTTCAGGTTATCGAGCAATCTGAGGGGCAAAACGCGAAAACAGCCTGTCCTCCTCGCCTTCCTCACGAAGCCGCATTTTCTCGCCAGCACTGCTCACAAGGACGCGCTTCAACCGTGCGCTTGTTTGCTGACCAACTGCGTCGTCGGCCATCGTTCCTCCTCCTCTGCGCGAAAGAGCAGAAAGCATTCGCTCGAGCAGATGGCGGCAACAGGTGCAGGCTGAAGCCGTTGGTAATGGAAGGAAGCGAGTCGGGATCCAGAGTGTGTGGAGCAGCTGGGTATGCGTGTCAGCGAGGGATTTGCCATTAAGAAAGCAATACGGCGAGTTGCAAAGGCAAACATCGAGTCGACTTCGACCTCGCATTCCTGTTTCACGCAATAGTGGGTCACTTTGCGAGTTTCAGTAGAGATGTGGCAACATCCACCATTCCATCGATTTGCTCTCGATGCGAGCCAGCTCCGCCACTGTATTGACAGCAAAATGCACAATGCAGCCCACATTTGCGCATGTAGCGCTAGATCGACTCTCACGGCTCAGATTTCAGCAGGCGGCTGGAAACCGCATGCGCCACTGTTTCCAGTCCGTCGGTCATTCCATGCGTGCGGCGGCGGCAGTCATTCCAGCTTCCAGTGCGTCCAGCCGCCGGCACCACCCGCCCGCCCGCTCGCCGCCCTGACACCGCGCCCTGCTTCAGCCCGCCTTCCGTGACAGCAGACACCAGCAGCAGACACCGCACACAGTCAGTCACGCATCACACACCGACCCATACGATGCGCTGGTTCGGCCGAGAGCACCACCAGTACGTGACGCTCGCGATGCGCGCGCTGCAGCTCGCGTCGTCCGCGCTCGCGCTGGGCTTCGTCACCGCGAGCTTCCAGGGCCACGACGTGGCCGTGTTCTCCGAGACGAAGGGCAAGAAGCTCGCGATCACGATGCACTACGGCGGACCAACCGTCAACTTCGCGCTCGTCGTGACGTACTCGGCCGCCGTCTACGCGCTGCTCTGGATCGCCTTCGTGTACATGCAAGCGGCGGGCGTCCGCGTGCCGGCGCAATACAGCATCAGCCTCGACGCGATCTTCACGGTCATGCTGCTGAGCGCTGGCTGCGCCGTGGCGGCGAGCGACTACGTGCGCTACTGCAGCGCACTGGGGCAGAGCGTGCACTGCTCGTCACTCAAGGCTGGCGCCGCGTTCTGCTTCATCGCGTTCATGGCGTTCCTCATCTCGGTGGGCTGGGGCGCCTGGATCGTGCGCGAGCGCGCCTCGGAGAGCACGATCAAGGCGCAGCGCCGCCGTCGTCAGCAGCAGCAGCAACAACAACAGCAGGAGATCGACGTGCTCGAGCGCTCGCCCTCGAGCGACGCGTCCAACGCGTACCTCGAGTCCACCTTCGTGTGCTGAAGCGAGCGAGAAAAAGAGAGAACCAGCACGAGCGGACGCGTACCATACTTTACATTTTTATTGCTCGCTTTTGATAGAGAGAGATAATCTCATGCAACAGCGAGCTGGCGGCTAACACAAGGCGAATGCAGCGACGTTAGCAGATCCGACCCGTGCTTGCTCTTCGCGCTGGTAGCCATCCGCTGGCGCTTTCATTCGCGCTCCTCCGAGTCGACACGCTGCTGGCTCCGAATGGCAGGGAAGCGTCGTCACGAGGAGCGAGAGTTCAGATCGCGAGCGGGAGAGTTCAGAAAGCGGCGATCGTCGACACGAAAGTATCTTTTTGTGGAGAACTGTACTCGCGTCGCATCAAGCGCGACTCGCGGCCCTCCCATTGGCTACGATGGCGCTGCGCCAGACGCCATTGGACAAAACAACGTGCGGTCGGCAGTGGTGTCTGTCGCAAGAAGTGCCGCCGACGCACAGATCATCGGATCGGATCATTCGCCAACTGCTCCCTCGCACACGAGCATGGCGCTGTTCCCCCCGGAGTTCATCGCGGGGCTGCTCGCGGCCTTCCTGCAGTTCCGCCTGCGCGCGTACTTCAGCCTCGCGTCGCTACTCGTGAGCGGGCTCTCGTTCTTCCTGCCGCCCGAGGACGAGCTCATCGACACGCTCAATGGCAAGAAGCCCAGAACCGGCGGCGCGAAAGACAAGAGCGCGGCCGCCGGGCCGCTCTCGCCGGACGACAAGATGCAGGCGTTCTACGTGAAAGTGGCCAAGACCGAGCACGGCGTATTCCAGCAGACGCTCTTCTACGAGCTCTACGAGATGCTCGTGATCATCGTCTCGTCGACGCTCGCCGCCTGCCTCGTCGGCGACGTCGTCGCGTTCGCCAAGCCGTGGCTCTTTGTCGACGACGCGAGCGACGCAGTGGACGCCGCCGCTGCTGGCGGGTACCGTCCGGAGATCAGCGTGTACGGGCTCGTGTCGGCGCTACTCGTGGCGCTCTGGTTCCCACTACAGATCAAGTTCGCACAGGGACTCGTGACGTACGAGGCGCGACTCGGCGTCGGCATCGGCTTCGTGGGCTTCGTGCTCGCGTTCTTCGTGATCTTCGCGCCGAAGCAGCTCTTCGACTTCGACATGGAGCACGCGGCGGAGGTCGTCGGCGCGCGCCTGGAGATCGTGCTGCGCACCGTCGGGTTCGTGGACCAGGACTTTGCGAACGTGGCGTCCGTCGGCGCCACGGCGCAGCTCGCGCTATTCGGCAACATGGCGCTCCTGGCGGGCATCTTCACGTGCACGTCGTTCCTGCCGGCGTTTCGCTTCGCGCGCATGTACTCGGAGATGACGAGCGATGCCGGCACATCGCTGGCGCGCAAGGCGCTGCTGCACGTCAACATGCTCTCGCCGCTGCTCGTGGCGGTGCTGTGGATCAAGCCGCTGTCCGTAGACGCGTTCGTGCCGGCGTACCTAGTCAAGTGCTCTCCGCGAGCGCTCGTGCGCGACTGCTTCGCCAACGCTGAGGACGAGGCGCTCTTCAACGCGTCGTCGCCATTCACGACGCTCAAGGAGTCGCAGTTCGACGCCGTCCGCATCTACATCGTGCTCGCGAGCCTTGTCGTGCGGCTGCTCTGCTTCCGCAGCCACCTGCAGTTCTTTCTGCTGGAGATCCGCGACGCGATCGTGCAGCAGGTGCGGCGTCCGGGGCTCGTGGACGGTGCGCTGCTGCAGTCCAAAGTGCGCATCCAGTTCAACTACCTCCCCATCATCGCCGTGCAGTACCTCGCGCCAGTGTGCTCCCTGGTCGCGTGCGTCGTGCTGCTAGCGCGCCAGACTGGCGCGTCGCTCGGCTTCTTCGACGCACTGCTAGTCGTGCTGACGAGAGGCTGCGGGCTGACGCCGCCTGCGTCGCTCGCGCAGGGAGCCTCGCTCGACGTGCTCCCGGACATGACGCCTCCGGACTTCGGCGACTGGCGCCTCGGCGAGGACATCGAGAAGCACAAGTTCGCGCAGTTCGTCAAGGGCATGGCGCAGTTCTCGCTGGTCACGCCCGAGTTCCACGCGTCGTTCTTCGGCTTCTTCCTCTGGTGGCTCAGCTTCACGTGGTTCACCGTGAGCGTCGCGGGTCTCGTGTACTGGAAGAACGTGCCGCACGTGGCGGAGAGCGGCGGGGAGCTGGACGAGCGCTTCGGCGGCCTCAAGCGCAACAAGCAGACCCCGAAGAAGCTCAAGAACCAGCTCAAGAGCCTTAAGATGAAGAAGCACTAGCGCTGTGAGCCCTGCAATCGCAACATGGCGCTTCTTTTTTCACTCTTTACTTTATGGATATGTGGATGTGGCTAGCTGGCGGCTGCAATGACGCCTGGCTGCCGTGCGCTGCTCTAAGCTAGTGGCTCGGCATGTTCTTCATGTACTTCTTCCAGCCCTGCTGACTCATCTTCTCGATCTTGCCGTCGACCTCCAGGCGCTGTGTCTCGAGGAACTCCTCCATCGCGACCAGGTATTTGTCCCCGAGCATGCGCACGGCCAACAGTCCGGCGTTCGTCGAGTTGCCGATCGCCACCGTGGCCACGGGCACGCCGCGCGGCATCTGCACGATGCTCAGCAGCGAGTCCTGGCCGTTGAGCGTGCTCGTCTTCACCGGGACGCCGATCACGGGCAGCGGCGTCAGCGCGGCGATCATGCCCGGCAGGTGAGCCGCGCCGCCCGCGCCGGCGATGATGACCTTGAGCCCGCGGCGGAACGCGCTCTGCGCGTACTCGTACATGCGGCCGGGCGTGCGGTGCGCCGACACGATGCTGAGCTCGTACGGCACGTGGAACTGCTCGAGGATCTCGGCGGCCGCGGCCATGGTCGGCAGGTCCGAGTCCGAGCCCATGACGATGCCCACGACCGGCGCGATCTGCACGAGCCCGGCGTTCTTCGTGATCTCCGGGTCGATGAGTGTCGCGCGTTCCGAGAGCTGCTGGATGCTGTTGGCCACGAGCGTGAAGTGCCCGAGCTTGCGGCCCGCGCGCACACCGCCAGACTTGCCGTAGAAATGCGGGATCGCGCCGGGCACACTCAGGCAGCGGCGCAGCTGCGCGTAGCTCTCGTCCTCGCTGGCGTTCGCCGAGCCGAGCACGTTGACCATGAGCGCCGCGTTGACGCGCAGGTCGCAGCCGCCGAGCGGCAGACCGCACACCGCGCGCAGGTGCTGCTCGAACTGGTCCGTCTCACACGCCTCGATCGTGTAGTGGCCCGAGTTGTGTGGCCGCGGCGCGATCTCGTTGAGCAGCACGTCGCCCTCAGGCGTGAGGAAGAGCTCCACGCCGTAGATGCCGTTGCCCTCGAGCTGCGAGATGGACAGGAACGCCATCTGCTTCGCCCTGGCGTACACGTCCGACGAGATCTGCGCAGGCGCAAGCACCGTGTCGCAGATGCTGTCCTTCTGCGTCGTCTCGACCACCGGGTAGGCGCGCACATCGTCGTCCGCCTTGACGACCATCACGGCCAGCTCCTTCGTGAACGCCACCCACTTCTCCGCGTACAGCATCACCGGCGCGTCCGCCGACACGCCGAGCTTGGCAAACGCCTCGTCGACGTCACTCGCCTGCGTCACCACGGCGTTGCCCTTGCCGTCGTACGCGAACAGGCGGGACTTGAGCATGTACGGGTAGCCGAACTCCTCGCCGACGCGCACCGCGTCCTCGCGGGCCGCCACGACCTGGAACGGTGCCACCTGGACGCCCGGCACGGCCGCGAAGAAGTGCTTCTGCGCGTACTTGTCCTGGATCAGCGCGATGGTCGCGGGCGACGGGTGCACGGTCACGGGCTTCTCCTCGCGCGTCTGCAGCTCGCGCAGCACGGCCGCGTTCACGTGCTCGATCTCCACCGTGAGCACGTCGCACTGGGCCGCGAGTGCCGCGATGTCATCCGCGTTCGTGAACGAGCCGGCCACGGCGCGCACGCCGAACTGGCCCGCGGGCGACGCCGCTCCCTGCGGGTCCAGGATCACGAGCTGCACGCCGAGGCGGTGCGCGGCCGCCGCCATCATGCGGCCCAGCTGCCCACCGCCCAGCACGCCCACGACGGGAGGCGCTGAGCCGCTGCGGGTCTTCAGCACGGAGGACATGGCGGGCGAGATGCGGATCGACTGGTCTGCGGCGCTGCTGGTGCTGGTGCGGACTGGGAGGTCGAAGTCGAAGTGGTGCCGCTGGACAACATCAACATGGCGAGCAGCTCCGAGTGTTGGCGACAGGACCGGCCATCCATCATCCAATAATCGTCGATCTGGCTGTGATTGGCTGCAAAAGCAGAATAGCAGCCAATCTGGTCGTCCAACCGGATCAGTCTCAGCTTCTACTGGCTGAAAAGAGAACCAAATCGAGCTCACTTCTGCAACTCGTATCTCGATCGACCGAGTAAGAGAGCGCGATCGCAGAGCGCACATTGAGCCAGCCAACCAAACAGCCCAACAGCCACGCCCGAGAGCTCCATCGCCACCGCACGCCAAGCATGCAGATCCAGGTGCGCACGCAGCACGCCGGCGCGGCGCGGCCGCAGCTCGATGCGGACGGTGACGTGCTCTCGATGAGCCGCGACGGCGACGACTTCGACAGTGAGCCGCAGCAGCTGGCGGACGAGCACCAGATCGTCGTGGTCACGCCCGGACAGGTGATCAGCACCGAGACCGGCGCGTTCCTGCGCGGCCACGGCACGTACATGAGCAACAACGAGCTGATCGCGAGCGTGGCCGGCGTGGTGGAGAAGGTGAACCAGCTCATCACGGTGCGGCCGCTCGTGTCGCGCTACATCGGTGAGGTGGGCGACATCGTCGTGGGTCGCGTCACCGAGGTGGGCAACAAGCGCTGGAAAGTGGACGTGAACGGCCAGCAGGACGCGTCGCTCATGCTCAGCTCTGTGACGCTGCCGGGCGGCGCGCAGCGGCGCCGCACGTACGAGGACCAGCTACAGATGCGCAACTTCTTCGTCGAGAACGACCTAATCAGCGCTGAGATCCAGGAGGTGCGCTACGACGGCTCGCTCAGCCTGCACACGCGCAGCCTGCGCTACGGCAAGCTCGAGAACGGGCAGTTCGTGCACGTAGCGCCACCGCTCGTCAAGCGCGTCAAGCAGCACATGGTGACGCTGCCGGGCATCGGCGTGGACGTCATCCTGGGCACGAACGGCTACATGTGGATCACGCGCAGCCTCGCGGCACTGGGCGGGGACGACCACGGCGGACTGGACGACGGCGCGGGAGCGCCAGGCAACATGGAGACGCGCGTGGAGATCCTGATGGAGAAGCGCCAGCAGCACGCCAACACGAGGATGAGCGCGGACGACCGTCGGAAGATCGCTCGCGTGCACCGCGCGCTGCTGCAGCTGAATGAGCACTTCCGCCTTATCACGCCCGAGAGCATCATGGCAGTCTACGAGACGCTGTTGGACCAGGAGGCATAGAGAGCGAGCGCTGACACTGTATTTTGATAAGCACACAACAATGGAGATCCGACAACCAGGAGCTCATGACGATGATGGAGCACAAGGCGATGGAATCAAAACTTTGGTTGCGATTGACAGTGTTATCTCCCACAGAGTGACTGTCATGGACAACGCGCAGGAAAAACCCGAATGGGTGGGACGCAATGAAAGCAGCTTCAGTGGCTGCTGGACGTCAGACATGATGAGCGCGTGCTGGAGCAGGAAGAATGGGAGCGACGGAGCGACTTAGTAGTCGCACGTCTTCTTCTTGCGCAGCTTGGTCGCCGCAGGCGTGGCTGGCGCGTCCGAGCCCGCCCCGACCGCGCCGTTGCCGTTGCTGTTGCCGGAGTTCACCGCACCGTTGCTTTTTCCGGTGCCGCTCACAGTGCTCTGCGCTGGGTTGCTGCTGCCGTTGCTGTTCGCAGCGGCGGCGGCGCCGGTGGCTGGCTCCGGGATCGTGGTCTCGCCCTTGGCGATCGCAACCTCCGCTTCCTTCACGTAGGTTGGGTCGATCAGCGGCATTGCCGAGGTCGTGAGCGGCGTGTATTCGTCCACCACCGCCTGGATCACGTCGTCCTCGGCGAACGTGATGGTCTCGGCCTTGAACTCGGTCGTCTCGACGGCGATCGTGACGTTGCCGGCCTCGATCTCGTCCACCTTCTTGCCGCAGAGCGGGCGGCTGGACGTCAGGTGGAAGTTCTTGACAAAGTCGTCCGAGAACTCGGTCACGCCGAAGACGTTGTCGAACGCCTGGCACTCGATGAAGTGCATCTGCTGCGCCACGAGGTCCATGTTGCCCTCGAAGCGCTCCACAAGACCGTCGTACGTCGTCTTGACCCATACCCAGTAGTCGCCCGTCGTCGCCACCTCCGTCGAGTTCGCCTTGCCCGTCGCATTCACAGCGCCGACGTCGGTGCCGTTGAGCGAGCCCACGGTGATCGTCATGGCGTTCGTGGCAGTAGACTCCGAGACGATGATGCCACTGTGAGTCTTCGTCGAGTCGACGATGCTCTTGCCGTAGGCGTCGTAGCCGACCGACGCCGACATGCCGCCGCCCGATCCGCTGCTCGCAGTGGTCGCGTTCGTCGCGTCGTCCACATCGACATCGTCGTCTCCGGCGGATCCGTAGCCGTATCCGTTGTCGCCGTATCCGTTGTCACCGTAGCCGTTGTCGCCGTCCGAAGGCTTGACGGTTGGCGCGTCGTCGTCACTGTCATCAGGCTTGGTCGTTGGCTTGGTCGAGCCGTCGACAGGCTTGGTGGTAGGCTTGTTTGTGCCGTCAGCCGGCTTGGTGGTGGCAGGGGTGTCCGTTGGCTTCGTGGTCACTGGCTTCGTGGTTGGCACTTCCACGGTGCCGCCCGTAGCAGACCCCGAGCCCGAGCCTGAGGACGACGACTTGCCTGGAGCCGTAGTTGGCTTCGCTGTGGTCGGAGCTGGGGCATCCGTCGGCTTGGCCGTGGTTGGCGTCGGCTTGCCCGTGGTCGGCGTCGGAGCTGGCGTCGGCTTGGCCGTGGTCGGCGCGGGGGTGGCCGCAGCCTTGTTGAAGCCAGGGCACATGTCCTTGTTGCTCAGCAGCTGCTTGGTGAGGATCTCCGGCAGCTCGTACGTGTAGCTGTAGTCGCCCAGCTGCTGCGGGTCGCCGTAGTTCCACATCTCGTCGCCCACGTGGGCAAAGTACTTGCCGAGCGTCGGGTGCTGCGTCGCGTCCATGAGCTTGCCGTTCACGCGGATGTTCTGCACGACCTTGGTAGTCGCGCCGACGCCCGAGATTCCGCCGCAGGACTGCGACGCCTGCGTGAACGCCGCGAGCGACGTCTTGAGCTCGCTCTCCGTCAGCGGCACGCCGATGTGGCACAGATGGTACACGTGCAGGAACATGTCGATCGCGCCGTGCCACGAGAAGAAGAACACGTCGCGCGGGGACGCGAACGTGGACATGACGCCGCCCACGGCGTTGTGCACTTCGTTGTGCAGCCCAAACTGGATGTTCTCGAGGAACGTCGCGTAGTCCTTGGAGCTCGTGACGATGCTCTGGAAGGACGCAAAGCCCGCGCCGGACGGCACCGAGCGCTGCTTGAGGTTGTTGCGGATCATGCAGCCGCACTTCTTGTTCGCGTCGTCGCAGTTGTCTCCGAACGGCGCGCCGCGCACTTCGTAGCCGCTCGCGTACTTGCCGTTGAGCGTCATGGAGGACTGCGAGCTGGAGAAGTCGCCGCCCATGGCCTTGAAGATGTCCGAGCACTCGTACATGTTGGAGCACTTCTTGTTGGCCGCCTGCACGTACGCCGAGTGCACGTCGTAGTACGGAATCGTGATGCAGGCGAACTTGGGGCCGAGGTCGCGCAGGTAGCCCTCGTACGCCAGCAGCATGCGGCGGTGCCACGTGAAGAAGGCACACGAGTGGTGCGCCTGCGCCTCGCCCATGTCCTCGATGTGCATGGCCGCCAGGTCGCTCACGATGCCGTTCTTGATCGCGAGCGCCGCAGCCTCGAGGTACGTGCTCTGCTCCGTGGCCGTGAGCGAGCTCCAGGGCTTGCGGACGCGCTTGGCGCCACACGCCGCGTTGCCGCCGGCCAGCGTCACGTCCGCCGACGTCGACGTGCTGGTAGTCGTCGTGGACACGGAGACGGTGGCGGAGGCTGGGACGGGCGTGGCCGCGTGAGCGACGGCGCCGAGCGCGAGCGTGATAGCGCTGAGGATGCGGAGGACCTGCATGTTCAGCGACTGGGGACTTCCACCTCACGGGAGACGGAAAGTTGGGTAATGAGCGGCGCATGGAGCGGGTCTGGGCTGGGGCAGCACGGGCAGCACGGGCAGGGTCATCAGGGCGAGAGGGTGGGAGGGACGGACGGAGGGGAGGGAGGCTGTAGAGGATAGGCTATCAGGTTAGAGAGCCGATAACCACCAGCTTGAGAGAGCGAGAGGGAGCTCAGCTGCGCGTGACGTTGTGCCCACCGAATCGAGGTCTGGCTTTCAGAAGCCAGTTCGCCTGTTCGCCGGAGCCAGTTAGAACTCGTTTGTCAGGCACCTCGTGGAGCGTCCTCAACTCGTCGAGATGGAGTGATCGGGGCTGCAAAAGCAAAATGTACCCAATGTATTGTTAGGCAACAACGCGACCTCGAGTGGATATGTACAACCTGTACACCATGATCTGGCGGAACTTCACTGCGAAGATGCGCTTGAATTCGCCGACAAGCCAGCCGCCCTTGTGCACTTGAATGGTTTCATCATTGCGCTCGTGCGCGCGCTTTGAATAGTTGTAGGAGCCGACAAGCAGTATGCTTTCATCTACAATAGTAAACTAACAGAAACATCACCATATAAATCAGTGCATCGACAAAACAAATGCTCAGGATTTACCAACCTTGTGGTGAAGGAATGTGTGCGAGCGCAGCACTCGTACTCCGTAGAACTCCAGCTGGCCGATAGTTGAATAATGTGCGTCTGCAACTTCACCGCAAGTGAGCACGACGACACGATCAGGGCCGAGACGGGCGTGAACACTGAGTATCGCGTCAGTGACCTAAACAGGACAAAAAGCACAAAGTATTAGATTAGGCAAATAATAATCAGGGTAGTACAACTTTATGAAAATACCTGTTGGCACGAGATCAAATACATACACACACGAAGCGAATGCTGAGCGCTTGTAAGATAGTCCAGGAGGGCCTTTAGCGGGGATCGGACCCCGTGTTCGCGAGTGCACCGTGAGTTGCTGCACCATCCGTCAGTCTGCGGAGCTGTGCAGGTACGATCAGGGAACTCGAGTAGCTCACCAGACGGGTCGCTTGCAAGATGACCACACGCCCTGCAGACACAGCAGTCGTCGGCAACAACGTCGCCGTCGTCGCCAAGTCGGTAGTCGATGTCACCACCAGAGTCGTCGTCATGTTGGTCGTCGATGTCGTCACGTCGTAGGTCGTCTGAAGTGGGGAGAATGGTCCTGCGAGCACGTAGTCGGATTAGGCGCTTCGACAGGGCTTGAGGCCGTACATGAGGCCCAAGCCGACGCGCAGCTTCCGCAACAGTGAAGCCAGGCGCTCGACACCACAATTCAGCTTGAACGACTTCAGACCTCGTGATCTTCGTCATCTTCGTCAATTTCAGTTGTGTGTGGGTGACCTCGCCAAAGGCCAAAACGTCGCTAAAGCGAGCATCATATAATACGTACTTAAATGGATCACATGAATAATACCGCAATAATACGAACATAATATTTCGAGGCTTGTCTCTCGAAGAGTTGGGTATCTCAGATCTGAGAAATTTCACAGAATCTCTCAAAAGGCTCACTTTTAACAAAAGCTCTAAAAAATATCTCAAAAGGCTCAAATATCTCACAAAAAATCTCATAAATATTACAAAAGGCTCACTTTAAACAAAAAAGCTCTAAAAAGTATCCCAGAAGGCTCAAATATCTCACAAAACATCTCATAAATATCTCAAAAGGCTCACTTTAAACAAAAGCTCTAAAAAGTAACGCAAAAGGCTCAAATAACTGAAATGATAAAATATAAAATCACACATTTTACAACTACATCAATTTTCAGAGCAAAAATACTTTATATTTTATATTTAAAATATTGTCATAAATTATATTGTATTTGAGGTTTACTGTTTAAATTGATTTTAATATTTGCACTTTTACTGCGCTGACTGCCCGACTTGATATGACGACTCACTGCTTGCAGCGCAATGTGACGGCAGAATCGGGGAGCATCTTTTGCTTTCGGGTGATGCGCCGATGGCGAACGCACTCAAAATCGAAAGATGATCTCGGCGCTGCTGTCTGATCTTTACCCTTCGATTTGGAATACCCAAACAGGCAAGTTTTACTGCGTCCTTCGCTGCAGCGGCTCGGTTTGCTGAAAAGGGTTCGAGTCCAGAAGCGCTCGCTCGCTCGCCCGCATCATCCCCGGTTCCTACCGAGCGCCAGGGTCGCTCTCCTGGGCGGACTGGCAGTAACGAGATCATTTTGATGCCGAAGGGTGCTCGATCCGCCTCTACGCGGTTGTCTCCTGGCGCATTGCACCTAGATAAAGCGATGTGCGCATCCGATATCGGTCGGTAAAACCTTGAGCTTTATCCGCCCACAGCGCTCGCAATGCTTGATCGTCTGCTTTGGGATGTATAAACTTGGAGAGCGGCGTCGGAAAGCCGGAGCAGCTGTGCTGTTTTTTTCCATTTGGCTTGCTTCTCTTGTTTGTTTCGAAGCATGCGGTTCTTTTCACGTTTTTCTCAGCGCTCCCTGAGCCGTTAGACGCAGGCGATAAGATCGCAACAGACTGATAGAGCCATTAGACGCAGGCAACTCGATTCCAATTCCAACCATAGAGCTGAGCAAATAGAGCTGGGCAAATCGAGCAGTCGCCTAGTGAGTGTTGTTGTGTTGACGGTCGATTCGAGTGCTCGTCCGCGGTTTCGCTGCTCAAAAAGCGAGCGAGCGAGTCGGGCTGGCCATTTTCGTTGAACTGGCTTCTTTTTTGTGTCGGAGCAACTTCAACGCTCGGTGGCATAGGAGTGTGTAATGGCTTAGAAAATCCACCCCGTCCGCCTCCGCCTTCTTCACGCTCGGTAAAGCTCCGCAAAGGTCCCAGACAGACACACAACACGGTGAGCGCGAGAGATCGCTCGGATCGAAAGGAAGGAAAGAGCGAGCGACCGGGACGTGTCTTGTCGTAGAGATCTCCAAAACCCGGCGCGTGCGGTGGTCGAGCGAGCGACCACAAATGCGCCAGCCATCCCATACGGCGCGCACGGCTCAAATCTGTATCACTGCACACCGGTACGACAGTCTGGATGGATGGCTGAATGGATGGATCCACGCTGAGCTGTCCGTGTGGCTGCAGATGTGGTTGTGTCCTGCGGCCGAAACTGGAAGAAGGTCCGCCCGCATGACGGGACCGGAAGCCGAACACTCCGTCACTAAGCTGCACCCAAAATCGCATGTTGTATTTCGCGTTTTAACAACTGTGGCGATGGTGGTGGTGTACTCGAGCAATGCACATGCACTCGCGAAAAAATCTACAGTCCACAGTGTTTCCTTTGTTGCGGCTGGTCGGACGGACGGCGGGACAGTCCCGATCCCAACCGACACGGACGGTGGGACAGTCCCGATCCCAACCGACACGGACATGAGGCTTCTGCGGACGGACAGCCCGAAACCTCCATTCCAACGCCGGACGCGCAACGTCGGACGCGCTTAGCACACGAGCTTGGCCGTGGTCGGCGCAGGCGTCACGACCACCTTGATGATGCTCGTTGGTGCTGGGGTCACCGGCTTGACGGTGGACGCGGCCGGGGTGGCCGCAGGTTTGACGGTGGACGCGGCCGGGGTGGCCGCAGGTTTGACGGTGAACGCGGCCGGGGTGGCCGCAGGTTTGACGGTGGACGCGGTCGGGGTGGCCGCTGGCGCCGTGGACGCACCACCTGGAGTCGTCGTGGCCGTCGGCGTAGTCGATGAAGCCGGAGCCGTCGTGGATGGCGCGGGAGTCGCGGACGTCGTCGTGGTCGTCGTGGTCGTGGTCGCGGCCTCGCCGCCGGCGCCGATCGTCGTAGTCTTGTTGCCCGTGATGGTCACGCCGCCGGCGACCACGATCGTCGTCGTGTTGCCCGACGCGGTCGTCGTCACGTTCTTCTTGGTCACCAGCGCCTTCACGAGCGTGGCCGTGGCCGTCTTGATCGCGCTCTCTGCGCTCTTGACGTACGTCGCGTTCACGTACGTGACGTTGCGGCGCGTGACCACGCGCTTGTAGGTCGTCACGATCTTGCGGATCACCGTCGTGTTCACGAATTTGACGCTCTTGGACGAGAAGTTGGTCGACGCGACCGCGATCTCGTACTTGCCGGCCTTGATGTCGTCCACCACCTGGCCCGCGACCGAGCGCGCGCTCGTGAGGTGGTAGTTCTTCACGAAGTTGCTCGAGTAGTTCGCCACGCCGCCGTAGATGCTCGCGTACGCGTTCAGCTCGAGCAGGTACAAGTGCTGCGCTACGAGATCGATGTTGCCCTCGAAGCGCTCCTTGAGCCCGTCATACGCGGTCTGCAGCCAGAGCCAGTACTCGCCCGTGGTCGCCACCGACGCCGTCACGTTGCGCAGCGACGCCACCTTGTTCACCGTCACGTTCGCACGCACCGTCGTGACGTTGCGGTAGATCGCGTCCGTTTTGGTCGCGAACTTGGCGATCGTTGTCGTGTTCTTCTTCGTCACCGTCGTGGTCTTGGCGCCGGCGCCGAGGTCCGCGACCACGAGCCCGCTGTGCTTGGTCGTCAGGATGCCGTTCGCGGCGTACGCGTTGTAGCCCGTGTAGCCGTTCGTCACGCCCTCGCCCTCCACGTACGTGTCGTCGTCGCTCAGGTCGTAGATGTAGCCGAAGCGCGCCGTCAGGTTCGCGAAGTACGACGTGTTCTTGGACGTGGTCGTCGTCGTCGTGTTGCGGCGCACAGTCGTCTTCGTCGTCGTCGTCGTCGTGTACTTCGTGCCGTTGCGGATCACGGTGGTCGTCACGGTCTTGGTCGTGGTCACGTTCGTGGACTTGGTCGTGATGTTCTTGGACGTGAGCGTCTTGGCCACACTGGCGCTGGCCGCGAACGCGCGGTTGAAGCCCGAGCAGACGTCCGCGTTGGTCAGCAGCTGCTGGCGCAGCACCTCCGGCAGCTCGTACGTGTAGCTGTAGTCGCCCAGCTGCTGCACGTCGCCGTAGTTCCAGATGTCGCTGCCCACGTAGCTAAAGTACTTGCCGAACGTCGGGTGCTCCGAGATGTCGACCGTCGAGCCGTTCACCTTGACGTTGAAGAGCAGCTTGCTGTCCGCATCCACGCCGGACACGCCGCCCGTGGACTCGCTAGCGTTCGTGAACGTGAGCGTCGAGTTCTTGAAGTCGTCCTCTGAGAGCGGCACGCCGATGCGGCAGAGTTGATACGTGTGCAGGTACATGTCGAGCGCCGCGTGCCACGAGTAGAAGAACACGTCGCGCGGGGACGCGAACGTGGCCAGCGCGCCGCCCACCGCATCGCGCACCTCGTTGTGCAGCCCGAACTGGATGCCCTCGAGGAAAGACGCGTAGTCGCTCGTGGACGCGATGAGGCTCTGGAAGGACGAGAAGCCCGCGGACGCCGGCACCACGCGCTTCGTGAGGTCGTTGCGCACGTGCACGCCGCAGTTGTCGTCGTCATCGCAGTCGGTCTCGAATGGGTAGTTCGTGTGGACCACGCCGGTGACGTTCTGCCCGCTGAGCAGCTGGTAGGACGCCTCGGTCGTGGCCGAGCCGCCGAACGCCTCGAAGATGCCCGAGCACTCGAAGAGCGAGCCGCACTCGCGGGTCGCGGACCGCACGTACGCCGTGTGGACGTCGTAGTACGGGACGGTGAGACACGCGAATTTGGGGCTCAGGTCGCGCAGGTATGACTCGAAGCCGAGCACGAGGCGGCGGTGCCAGAGGAAGAACGCGCTCGAGTAGGACGCCTGCGCGCCGCTGGCCTCGTCCGCGTACAGGTCGGCGAACTGCTTGAGCGCGCCGTTCTCGACCGCGATGCTCACAGCCTCAAGGTACAGCGCCTGGTCATCCTCCGAGAGCGCTCCCCAGGGCTGGCGCACGCGGGCCGCCGTCGCGTTACAGAGCGTGTTGCCGCCCGGGAGGTCGGTCACGTTGCCGGCCGCGCTCAGGATGTCCGCGACGGTTTCGGTGCTGGCGCTCGTGTCGTTGGCCGAGTCGGCCGCGGCCGAGAGCGACACGGCGGCGAGCGCGGCCGCGGCCACGAAGCGGAGCACGCGGAGCACCTGCATTTCTTGCTTGCTTGCTTGTGTGTTCTACGACGACTGGCTCACTTGTGCGCGCCGGCTGAGGTGGGAGCTGCTGTTGCTGGCTGCTCAGGAAGTTCGCAAGTTGCAAAGTGAACCATCTCGAGCACTCGCGACCAGAGCAGCAGAGAGAGAGCAGGGCAGACAGAGCGAGCGTCTGGTTTGTGGTTTGTGAAGCGAACGAGTTGGTCCGGATGTGTGGCTTCGACGCTGCTGTGACAAAGCGCTCGAGCGTGGCTGCGGATTCTGTTGCGGCGACAGTCGCGGAGACGCGGTCTGGTTTCTCTCTCACTTGGCGTTTGTATGCGCGCCGCACACAAGTTTGGGTTCACAGTTGCACTGCACATTTTTGGCGATTGCGATCTTCGATGCTCGCTAAAGTGTCGGGTCGAGATCCTGATTTGCCTGCTTCGCTGGAAAGCGGAGCTGAAGATGGGCTCGGCATGCACTTCAGCGAGCACGCAAAGTGCGCCGTTCCGTCAGATGAGCCAGCAACTCGGTTCAGCACTCTCCCTCTCTCCCTCTCTCTCTCTCTCTCTCTCTCTCTATTCTTCCACAGAAGCGTCGTCACGTCGCGCCGAGGAAGTCGCTCAGAAGCTTTGCGCCGAAGCCAACAATTCCCATCGACGCTTGCTTGTTTGCTTGCTTGTTTGTCGCCCAAGCAGCGCACCTTACGAGAGAACCGCGCAAGCATGCTCGCTCGACGGACGCGCTCGAGCTCTGCTTGGCTCAACGCGCGCGCGGTTTGCAAGAGCGCTCGAGGTTGCTCTGGCCAGTCGAGCGTCCAAGATGCGGTGGACGCTCTGAAAAGTATCTTTTGAAAACTGCGAAACCGTCACGAATCTCGACGCTCGGGCGTTCGAAAAGCGTGCGACTTGGTCGAGAGAAAAATGGCTGGCGTGTGTGTGTGAGAAATGGGTGAGCTGTGTGGAGCTGTGTGTGGAGCTGCGTGGCCGGTCTGCTGCGGTTGAGAGCGCGCTGGAAAGCTCTGATCGCAGTCTTCGCGGCAAAGTGGCTTCGCTTTTGATCCGCGGAAGATCGATCGATGGATGTGGATGAATCGAATGGATCGAGCGCGACTCGCTCGCCATTTCCTCGGCTGGTTGCTTGAGTTTGGCAAATGAAAGACTGCGGAAGTCAACTGGACGCGAGAATCACACGCTCATTCCTTTCTGGAGCGGGTGGTCAGAGTGAACGGACAAGAGGACAATTTTTCGTGCGCAGCTGCATGCGGAATCGATCAGCAGCCGCATCGAGTTCTTCAGTCCTTAGCAGTGCTTCAGTGTGTGGCCATTGCCGAGAGTTCAGACGCAATTCAGACAAGAGTCAAGTGTGGACATGAGTTGGGTCAAATGGCTCGATTACGTTTTTAGCACTTATCATCTGCCCGTGGTTTCTGTCCTTTTCTGGATGAGAGTCCGCATCGCGAGGGCGAGCGGCATTCCGAGGGCAAGCGCGCAGTGGACGGTGCGTCGCCAAGAGCGAACTCTCCGCGGCCCCGCTCGACCAGGTCGCTCGTTTGTGCTCGAGGGCCACGAGGCAGCGCTCCGAGCATGGTGCGTCGCCA